>UCOJ01000846.1:0-59944 GCA_900474305.1 Cecidostiba fungosa | reverse complement strand
TATCGAATTAATTTAAATAATGAGGAATATTGTTGCTCCAAAATGATTTTTACTTTTGACAGTGTATTCAAGATTACTTATCCTTTTGGTTCAAAAGGGCATTTCTGTCAGTGCGGAGTTTTGAGATCTTTCAAAAATATTACCTGTACATTTAAAAAAGTGACAAACCTTAGATATAAGATTAATAAGAAAACACAGACACGATAAACACCAAATTATTCAAACAAAATCTAATTTCGATATAGTTTATACATACTCAGAATAAATACTTTTAAATGTTAATTTCATAGATTTATTTGGGAAAAAACCAGTGCTACTCGAAATTAATATTTAATCGAATTCAAAAATGAAAGCAAGTCAATAAAGCAGAAAAGCATCTAAAAATTTTACATATGTGCATAGACGAATATATGCCTCACGCGGCATTGAGTTACATCCTTAATTCATGAAATATGTAAAACTTTAAATATCGATCGATCGTTGTATATTACTATTTCTGTCCATATAATTTACTATATACATACAATATACATTAATTTACTATTAGAATAACAATATCAAAGTAATTCTCTATTCAATTAAAACTACATTTATTTACAAAAGAATAATAAATATACTGCAAACACAAAATATCGTCAAGCAAGGCCTTAAAAAATTTTTACAACATCATTCTCCAAACCGATCTACCTATCCCTCGAACATTATCCGTAAAATCGAAAAGTAGGAAAACGAGGCTTTCAAAACGTTCATAAAATTCTCAATGTTCATAGCGTAAAAGTGCCCAGCCATAAAGTATATCGGTTTGTTGGCTCTCATCGTCACGAAATAGAGATCTCTGCGTAGTTTTCCTGGTAATTTGTACCAGTAACTGTCGTAAACAGCGTCGAGAATTGATTCTGCTTGACTCGAGAGACGATCGCTTGCGTAGCTCAACAGATACAGCTGCAGCATCAATACGTTGAAGGCTATCAACGGTCTCACAGCATTGAATATCAGTCCTCTTTTGATCTCAATCAGCATGCGGATACCTGATGGTGTTTGTTAATTATATATATATACGTTTAGATTTTGTACTTGTGTGATGGTGATGGTTCGATGAAGTAAATTAATTATTGAAGGGTAATGCCTGATCTTAATGTCTTTGCAACATATAATTTCCTGAAGCAGGAACTAAGCAAACATGTTTATGGTAACATTAGGCACGTATATCAAATACATTTTTTTTGTTTACTTCGAGGGGTTCAACGAGCCTTATTTACTGTATAAATTATTTGCAAGTATCGAATAGTATGGATTATAAAAAAAACGTGAAAATTGTGCACATGTTACAATATACAAATTTTTAATAAACTGTGTATAACTAACGACTTGGAAACAAAATTTTTATTTAAAAAAAACTTGTATTTATATGTCGCATAATTTAAAGTTATTACTTTATAAAAAATAACGTCTATAACACTTTGGGATGATCTAATTAAATTTTATGAAAAGTAGACTATCTCATACTAACCCAGCATCAAGTTCAACCCAGCATTAAGCAAAAGCTGCAAGACCAGTACTCCGGACACGACCTTACTCAGAGCTTCGGCCATATTTAGTAACCGAATATGCCTCTGAATATACCCAACGATTTTATTCTTCCATTCCCCTGGCTCCTTCTCGTCATCGCCGATTTCTACAATATCAGTCTTCAGCAATTCGATCTGTCCGCACAGATGCATGGCAAGAATGAAAAAAAGCACATCGCAGCCAACGTTGCCATGAGCAGTGATCATAATCGTGATGCTCTCGAAGATGTACAGTGAGCCGTAAATCTCGTCCCGGTAGTCCGCGAACATGCAACCGGTTCTCATGGGCAATTGTCTTGATGGCATCGTATCCGATATGTTAGCCCTGCGAAGAATACAGTATTACTCTTTTGTCAATAATAGTTTTAAATTTAAGCTTATAATTATACTTATTTCTATAAATAACCAAATTGTCACAGAAATGAACCTTTCGGAGAAGCTTTAATTCCGTGAAATTATAAATCGAAATATCAAAGTTTGCAGTATTTTTACCAAGTGCCATTAGCCATAGGCGGCATAAGAAAAGGCAGCGCCCCGATGATGATCAGAGTATTGGACATGTAGGACGATACCATCTGTAAATAAAAAACTGATCTGCCGGTTTTGGCGAACGGTATCAGGACGTCTCGAGATTTGTCGACGTCGACGGCGAGCCAGTCGTCTAGAGCCGAGACGAAGACGATACGGATTTTGTCCATGTGCAGCCGAATAGCCACAATTTTCGACAGGGCCATTATGGCACATGCTGCTATCATGATGAAATCGACTGTATCGGCTGCGTCCCCACATCCCAGGTAGGCAGCCATTGATTGAGTGCCTATCATCCATATCTAATATGTTAAGAGAAAATTTTGTGTAAAATTTGTTAAAATTGTAATCAAAATACTTTTTTTCTGTCTAAATGAATATTTTTTTTATCGTAATTGCTGCCTATAAACGGCAATTTTTTCAAAAATCCTATAAAAACACTTAAAAAATAAGATATTGCTTGTACACTACTACTGCATGTACTGTTACATGTTTGTAAAATGATAGATAGTTACATAAAGGAGGGCAACTAACTCTTGGTTTTTCGTAATTTTATTTTTATCAATTGTAATAAGTAAATTAATTGTTTTTTCGTCTGCTATTTTGTGGCGCGAAAATTGAATTTTTAATTGACTTTCTCGAACCCCCTTAAATTAAAAAGAGTATAGTATATTTTTAAATATTTACATACATTAGAAAGTCTTTACTCGTTTCTACAAGGTATATCTAGCAAAATAACTGATAAATAAATGACACGTCTATTTTACAACCTTCCTAATTTGAAGCAAGGTATTTAATCTTTTAACAAATTTGTTTGCTATTTCAAAACTATGAAACATTAATCTTTTAACAAATTTGTTTGCTATTTCAAAACTATGAAACAGTACGGCAACAAAACTAATTTTTTTTTCACGTCTGCTTATTCTACTCATTCTGCATTATATTATCACAAATTTCATCAAAACTCATAAAAAAACGTATCACCTGCGACACAATAGCATAAAAATTGCGAAATCGTGAAAACACATCATCGCATTCAAGAGGCCAAAGTCCCAGCGGCCACACAATAAATTTATTCAACATCAACGCGAATTTAGCATCTTTGCTCCAAACACGTTTCTGTACAACATCATCGTCCATTCCTTCCCTAGACAAACTACTCGATTGCAGTAAGCGAGACATTCGATCGTCAGTAGGAATAATTTTTCCCTCGAGATATATATAACAAACAAGAAAAAAGAAAAACAAACTGCACGAAGCTTTCAGCCGCACGTATCCTACTCAAGAATTCATAAAGGCGCAGCCGATACTTTTCTGGGCGTAGACGCACGAGACATATTTTATTTATCCTGTGTACGTGCACTGGTGCACCCTTTACTTACATCAAGTCTATATCGGTGCTGAGACATTACGAATGTGCATAAGAGACGAGAGATGCAATGCGTTTGCTGTTATGGATGAACATTTTTAGCTTCCTAGAAGGTAGTTTTTCTTACCCTTTCGTTGGAAGTGTATTGTATGCAAGAGGGCGTTGACGATTTTTTTTTGTTTGAGGTGTATATCGATTGATGATGTGATGCAGTTCTATAGGTGATATCCGTCAGTGCAGTTGAGGAGTTGCGGGTGTCCAAGACGGAGACTTGGCTGATTTTTGCTGTGGGATTTGGTAATGTAGCTGTGTTGCAAGGATATAAACTATACTGTAAATTATTCGTGTCAATATTGATAATTTCACAGAGATACATTTTTAGGAGGTATAAGTGTAAAAGTAGTAAATGTTGTAGTGCGTTTTGGCGACAATTAATAGCAGTTTTCGTAACAATAAGGGTGCAAAATTGAATTTTACGCCCTGGGTATACGAACATTGCTTATTCTATTATACTAAAGGTGTATAAAAGTTTGGCATTTGGTTTACGTTTTTGAGGGCGTAAAGTTGAATTTTATGCCTGGAAAACATCAACAAAATTACTAACTTTACGCCTAGTAGTACGAAAAAATTTTAAGTAAACTTTTTTCCACACTAAATTTTAAACAAAGGTGTGCTATGCAATTGTTATTCATTTTTCTTCTTAAAAGTGTATAGAAAAGAAGTATCTGAAAAAATAACGAATGTGTTAAAACGACTGGCATATGAATGTTAAAGAAGTTTTTGACAAATGAATATCTTCATTTTTTGCAAATTTTGAGGTTGAAACTGGTAAATAGTCTTAAAAAAATTAGTGTTTAAATTATTATTCGATAAATTTATTATTCAATCATTTTGCATTCTAAAAAAGCATACATAAAAAAGGAAAGCATTATAGAAAAACTCTTATCCTAGTCCTGCAGGACAGCCGAGTACGTCTTCTTTCTATTTTAGCTTCGAGTACTTCGGGAGCCAATGAAACCGTAGTCTTCAACTATCTTCGAGTAGGTTTGCATCAGTGTAATCTGGTACTGCAGCTTCGACCACATTTTTATTAGGTTCATTCGATAGGACATCAACCGCAGTTTCCACCTCTCTCTCTGTCGATCCGCGATGACATCATCGGATAGTTGATTCAGCTAAACTGGTATCTTGGCAAACCTTTGTCCTGGATTACTTGCGAACGATGATCCTTGTCAGAACTTCACGCCTACTTTCTTTTATTCAAAGTGATGTATAACAATATGTATATTTACATTATAAGTGGTTTTGACCTATACTACGTTATATAATTTTACTGGTCAATAAATATATTATTGTTTCCTTACAGAATTCAACTAAGGCTTACTCCCTTAAGAATCCAATGAAAACCAATTACATCGATATTTAAATTTTTTTCATACAGTTCTTTAACCTGTTATATTATTATCAATTTAAACCCAATTTTACCAATGGCAATTTAGACATCACATCCTATAGGTCAAAGTTAAATAAAAATATCCTAAATTTCAAGGATGCAATAATAGCAGATTAAAACTGACTCATGTTTACAATCGGTCTATAAATTATTTTAAAAAAACTTCAATCGGTTTTAATTTGTTAATGTCGTATTATAAAACCGCATTTAAAAGAAATAAAATAATTTTACTAAAATTACTTAACACAAAACCATACCACACACGTTGACTGGCGACTGCTACACTGTTACAACTACACAAATATTATAATATCCAAGAATAAACTTATGCGTTCGCCAGTAAGAAGAAGCGAATCCATTAAATAATACAACAAGAAAAGAATGACGCTCTTTACATTTTCATTTTTCATTAGTTCCACAATATCTCCAACCATTATATTTCCATCTAATATTCCTAAACGTGTACATAGAAATAGAAATAACATATACGACAAATGCGCATTTAACATAATTTCCACTGAATCTTACAACGTTGCACTAATATTTCTTTCATCCAAACCACATTACACTATATTCAGTATAATGACATCCCACTAGAAAATGTAAAAAGCAGTCTAGAGCTTCAGGAAAGCTCCAATGACTAAGTCATGAGCGTAGAAAAATGACGATCATTAAACTTACTATTTAATCGAAGATAGAATATTCAATGTACTAAGTATTTTTCGCTACTACCAGCCGTTCCTCCAGTCTCCGGTATAACAATGAAGCGAAAACTTAACTTCCAATACTCTTCCACTAGACAAGAAAGTAATTTAAAGTTTCTTTGGTCATGGGCGGGAAATCAGATGGTGATGAGGCTTTTTCGGTTTATCGTGGTTTTTTATGGATCATCGGTGTTTGGCCTCTGGAGGACAGAAGTTTCTCACAAACTTTTCGTTATGTCGTTGCGGCTGTAGCCCAGGTGACACAATTTAAAATTTTTTTTTTTTACTCGTTGCGACTTATATGTTATGTAAAAAAGTACAGGTAACATTTCTACTGCACACCTTCGCGGAAATACTGTTGAACAACGGAAAGGTCTCGGATATGGTGGACGTATTTTTCTTCTCTTCGGCGGCGTTTCTCACTTTCGCGAAACACACCTACTTACATGTCTACAAAGATACGATCAGAGAGAATCTGAAATTTTATCTGGACGATTGGAGTACCACAAAAGATGAAAAGTTTCTGCGAATCATGAATGAACACGTCAAGGTAAAATAAGAGAAGTATATATCTCTAAATTTATGTTTTAAAATAATCTTTCAAATCGTAATAGATTATTAATTCTAACAAAAAATAAACCCTGTTGAAGATCTACAAGTACCAGTTCCACATCTACAATTTGTGCGGCTACATCGGTACGACTCTCTTCATGTGTCGCTCGATACTGATTAACATACTGGCTAAGCGTCATTTGGAACCAGGTGAAGCTTACAACTACCAGTTCATCTGCCAAACGTCATACCTGTCCCAGGAGACCTTAGCCAAGTACTATCCAATCATCATGGCTATACAGTACATTCAGTGCATGTACTGCTGTACCAGTGGCGCTTGTACCGATTGTTTCTTCTTCGGTCTGGTGTTCCACCTTTGTGCCCAGTTTGAGATTTTGAAGATCAAGTGGGAGAAGTTGGGCTTGACCAATGATTTTAGTGTTACCGATTCGAATGATGTTACCAGACGGAAAATTGATGATAGGACTCAGGTGAATGCGTTGATCGCTAGGCATAAGGAACTGGTTAAACTTGGAGAAAATTTGGAGTCAGGGTTTAATAACACTATTTTGGTTCAGCTTATGATCAGTATTGTACTGATTTGCATGAGTGGTAAGTACTTTGATCATTCAAATCCATTCCTACAATAAATAACCTGCAATTACTTCCTAATTCCACAGGCTGCAGCATCCTCGTAGCAATAATGACAAACGACTACGTAACAATGTTGATCAGCACAAACAGCATAAGTTTCATGGTAACCGAGACACTGATCTACGGTTACGCAAGTGACTATCTGATGACCCAAAGTGAAAGCATCGTCCAAGCTGTCTACTCAAGCTCCTGGTACAACATGGACTCAAGTGTCAAGAAAGACATACTGTTCGTCATGATGAGGGCACGAATCCCTCTGTACATAACTGCTGGAAAATTTTTCTACGTCACAAGGAATACCATCATTCAACTGCTGAAGACATCTGCTTCATATCTGTCGGTTCTGAGACTCACTTTAGAAATGTCTCATCAGGAGGGTCAACTTTGAATGCGTTTTTTAATGTAATAAAAGAGTTTTATTTTCGATATAAATAAAAACATATAAGTTATTGATGATTCGTTACTTTTCTATTCTATTATTGGTGAGGATCAGTGAGACAGCAGCTGGACAGTTTATCGTCCCTAAAAATAAAACTCGATTTATCATTAGCGTTGAAAATCTTTAATTCGTATTATTATTATGCAAAATTGTTCAATAACTCACTCCGAGAATATCTTCAAAGCTCTCACACTACACTCCGACCAAATTTCAATCTCCCGATTCTCGTATTTTGGCCACATCACAGTCAGGTATTTGCGATTCACTGGAAAGCACTCGAATGCGTTTCCTGGAACTGCGTCGTGATCCATACCCAGTCTAAAAATTTGGAAATTTTTAGACGTCCAAGTATATTATTATTATATGTAATAATTTACTCACAAATGACCAAGTTCGTGAACGGCACTATGTATACCACTGAAAGAGCCGTCATCGGACGTGACGGAGAAGTGATAGTCGTTCATGCATATAGTCCCGTTCCATGACACTCCTGAAGTTATATAAACAAAAATAAATCAAGTATATTGCATTGATTTACACTTAATTCTTCAATTGATAATTACCGTTACTCCCAACTCGAACTTTAAACGGACCGGTTTCGGTATATCCGGTCAAACTTAAAAAAAAATGTATGTATTGCGGTAAAATGTGTTTGCATCAATGAGTATTAAATTAAAAAATAAAGTATATACCCAGTCATAGTAACAACAGCGTCGTAATCGGTGATATTCGTATTGTCAATGAAATCTTTTTCATTTCTAGATCCGTACAAAACTTCATCAATATCAACGCTATTTCCATCAGGTGAATTCACGTAGTGCAAAGCCTTATCATCCTATATATATATATCGAAAAAAAAATTTTCTGATTAACGGAGCACATGTGAAATTGTTAAACTCTAATGTTAGTTCAGACGATTTTATCTATTTTTCAAGCAAAAGACACAGAATTAGATGTGTAAACAGAGACTTCATTATATGTGGATATATTATGAAATTCTTTACATATAAAAACGTCTGTTTTATTTTCAGCTTAATTCTCGCGCATACCTTTGCTATTATCAGTCCAGTGATTCTCACTTCGATTTGCGGTGAAGTAATATTTCTGTATTGCAAATCAACCGTAGACCAAAAAATACTTAAATATCTCGTGGCGTATTCGACGTCTTTGTCGAGTTTCCTATAATAGTTTGAGCGCAATTATTAGAATATTTTTTAGTAAATTAAATTTTTTTTTAATTTCTTCATATACTGACTCGAAAAGCGCACTGTCAATCACGATCAATAACTTCGGATAAAATGCGTTATTGTTACTTCTGACAATTTTAATCCTCGGTCTTTTTGTGTCTAAGGAGACATCGTTCTTCACAGAATCTATATGAAAAATAAATATGGTATTATCAATATAAACATAGTAAAATAGCAAATAATATATACTTACACGCTGTATAAATTCCGGAAATGTCGAATTCCGAGTCTTTATTGCTTATAAATTTGGCCTCGGATTTATCACTGATTACATTTCTCGTAGTGCCAAAACCAAATACTCCTTCCTACAAATAAATTGAAATTCAAATACAAAATTCTAATATTCAATGATTGTCAATAATGTGTGTTTTTACCCAACAGTTCGTCGACTTGCAATTATTTTTTTCCAATAAAATAGCTTTCATTGCCTTGTCTTCGTACAAAATGCCATTCGTTTTTGAGATGCCCTTAAAAGTAAAAGACCAAATTTAATTTTGTATTTATATTCAGACACTGTAAATACACTTTTTACCTCATAATTGTATATCAATTTTTCGCTTGAAGTTGATTCAATGGTCCAAATGGGAACGTTATAGAAAATTTTTCGATTTAGAATATTCACATTGAAATCGTAGTCCTTTCCTTTATAAGGAATCGTTATACTCCGTACCTAAAATTCAAAATATATTATACTTTTATTAAGAAAAAAAAAGTAATTAAAAAAAAAATCTACAATTTCTAAAAGTCTTACCTCGCACAATATCTCGTGTATTGTAAGCAATAATACTATAATTGCACTCGAAACAAGACGTAAGTTCAACATATTTCGATTTTTTAAATAATAAATACTTAAATGATACCTAAATATTTAAAAAAATAATTATAGATACTTAATGCTTTAAACTAAACATTAGGTACTTCCTATTCAAGCGCTTCGGTATAACTGCGCCGATAAAAAGTTATTGCTTCATACAAATTTATGATTATACCTATTTCTGGATTTTAGGCTACCTATATTATCGATCATTATTGGCTTATTGCTTCGATCGCCAATTGAGAACAAAACTTAAACTTGAATGTGTATTAAAAATTAATTTATTCATTGTATATATTACTCAATAATTCACATTTTAATTATTTTTAATTTTTAATTATTATTCATTCCAGTGAAACATTTAAAGTCTGTATTATATTTTTCCAGATAATCTATATACTCAGTATTACTTATATTTAATAAATAAATTTAATTTTAAAAAACTTACAAAAATACAACTGCTCCGATAGAGGTCGTGTCAGCGGTAAAAAAATATCAGTCTTCTGCTACGGCAAACGGCACATCGTCTTCTCTTCGGATAAAGTTGACGCGGTGTTCACTTGGCCTTTAATAATCTAGAACTATAATGTTTATTTAGTAACAATTAGCCGATTTATTAAACAATCTAAAACAAAACATGGCGTCACACCTCTTCAGAAGGGTAAGATTGTCAAAATTGATGACACGTGAAGAGATACTCTATATAACCTTACGTCGTTTATTGTAGTAAACAAACGCAGATTTCTTCTTTGGCCATTAATAAACGATAAATTTAACGATTTTTCTATTGCAGTTAACAGCATTGAAGAATATTACTCATCCGAATGTCCTGAACAATGTGTCGTCGATGTCTTACAGTAAGATTTACGAACCGGATTATTTGGAGGTTAGGATTCGAATTTACTAGTCTATGTTTTTTTTACAAGCAAATTAACAAGTATATTTTATTATACAGGCTATGAAACCGAAATATCCTTATTATCCTCCGTTAACCGTTAGAGTCAGAGGTCACGACTATCCAGTTTTAGAGAGTTATCAAAGTTGGATTCACAAAATAGCAGAAGCAATGGACTTTGATATCGAAGACTGGTATGTGATATATCACTCGAATAAAGATCACAAAAAATTGTGTTAAATACGTTGAAATATTTTTCAGTTACGCTATGCCTGCAAGAGAGATAAAAGTTACAAGGTACAAACCCAAGTCGACGGTTTTAGATGCTCAATACTTGCTGAGAATGTACGAGAGAAATTTGATGATATCGCATGTGGCTTCTGTAAGATTGCCAATATTTATGAGGATATTAGAAGCCGCTTTACCTGAGGGTGTAACGTTAGACATTGAGGAATGGACGCAAGAAAAGGAGAATCTGAGATATATACCGGACAAACAGTTGCTGGACTTGAAGGAGGAATTGGAAGGCATGCAAAAGGATAAGAAATAGTTTTTTTGTTTTTTCTTTGTTACAATTATTGAATAAATATTTCTAAGTTTAATACAATATAAAATTTTATTTCTGTCTTTATAAAAGTATATAAAATTATATATATTTACAGTATAGCTGTGTATAAAAAATATGTATAAATTGCTTCCATAATACTTTTCTATTATATAACAAAAACTCTGTTTAACAGAGTCCATTTGATTTCTTGCACCAATATTGTTGAATACTATAAAAGACCAAAGTGAACAACTTTGATTTTGGCAGTTTCCTCAGTTCTCAAAGATTCTTTTGCTTTATCACATTCTCCTTCTAAAAAAATAACAAAGTTATTTAAAAAATCATTTACAATGTTGGTTATAGAAACAAGCGAGACTTACTAGGCAAGGGTTGGAAATCTTTGAGATAATCGTCGTTACCCAGACAAAGCGGCAAACTTTCAGCCAGTTCTCGTTTTGGATCCATTGGATGCATCTGGGCAACAGATCGTTTCTGAATAGGCCGTGGGTATGTCGATTCCTGAAACGATGTGTTCATAAACATACCTACCAAACTATTTGAGAGAAGCGAAACACAATCTACTTACTGTATTAGTCGGTACCAAAATGTGCGTAACAGTATCGGAAAACTTTACTTTTGGCTTTTCTGCAATCGGTGATGTCACATCCGCAGGTGTCGTGGACGAAGCAGAGGATTTATCATTTGTACAGGAATTGTTTATGACAGGCAAGGGTGGCACGTTCGAGGATAATCTATGTTCCCTGCCCGCGCTTATATTTGTACTACTTTGCGAAAACGTTAACTTGAAAGGTTTACTATCGTACGATTTCGGCGGAATGCTGTAGCTATTAGATTTCATGTGATTGATGTTGGAATGTAAAGTACTTAGATTATCGCAACTATTGTGAAACGGTACGTAGTCAAGATCATAGTCCAGTCTGTACTTGCGCGTCGATTGAAAATTATTGTTTCTGTGATGGTTTTGTAAAATGTTCGAAACGGAGTTCTGCTGCTGCAGCATGTTGGGAGCTGTGCGTAAAGGCTTAACATGCTGAAGCTTCAGAAGTGGACTGTCCCCATCTGCCAGTCCTGGTGTGCTCCTCGACAGAGCGTAATTTTTCTTTGGCAAATTATGAATGTAATTGGCTAAAGAATCGGTAATGGAAGGAGGCGGAGGTGGAATGTTTAACAAAGAGTGTTTCTGTTTCGAGGTTGAATTACTGATCGTACTGCTATCGCAAGAATTCGAATTGGTATCATCGTTAGGATCCTCGGGATCGTTAAACGACGTCGACATTAAATTGCTACCAGAATTGAAAACCGAAAGAGGAGGCGGTTCATTGCACGTAACCGGTTTCACCGTTATCACCGAGTCTTCTGCTTGGACGGAATTGCTTTTCACGGTGTTGAGTACAGTTAACCCAGCGATTTTGCTATCGCTACCATCGATTTCAGCACCAACATAGGTATCGGTTTGAGAGGTAGAGTCTGTATTGGACAATCGATTGCTGAACGACGTCGACATGACGTTGCTAATCGTGTTGTCAATGGAAGACTGCGTTAAACTCGATGGAACCTCGATAGATTTGGGTTCGAAGGGAGTACTTGTAAGGGTAGGCGGTAGAAAATTGCCTATTTGATAGGAGTTTGTTATGTTTTCTAACGACATACTGTTGAGAGATGATTGAGCTACGCTAGGCGTTAATTGATTAGTAACGGCTAGACTTCGGAAGGGTGATATCAAATTGTCGTAACTGCGCATCGACTGAGTATAAGTTGGATTCGTCAACGGAGCGAAAGCTCCCGGATTGGCACCGACGTAGGGTACCGAAGTTAAAAATGAGTCGGGAATAAAATTAGGTACTGGACAGTTGTAAGAGGTTGATGGAATACTGCAATTCGGTACGTTAAATGACGTAGACATTAAGTTAGTTTCAGTCTTATCGATAACTTCGTTAAAGGGTGTGGACATAAAGCCAGTGCTATTGTAAATAGGGGGATAAAGAATAGGAAGAGGTGGAGCTTGGCTATTGGAGTTCTTGGAATACTTGTGTTTGGACGAGCGTTTGACGTGAACCTTTTCTTTCTTTGGAGACTCTTCGCTTTCCGTTTCGTCTGTGTAAGACTCGTCCTTTTCGCTTCCTGAATCCGAGCAAAGAGAGCAAGAGGGCCGCGAGCATGTTGAGTCTGTATAGATTACAAATAGAAAAATTAGAAACGTAAGTTAACTTGCGAGGTCCTAATTACAACCCATCACTTACGTGAACTACTGCAGCTGTTGCATCTACTGATTATTTCTTCAGCCTTTTCTTTAGCAGCAGTTGCCATTTCAGTGTCCTTCAATACAATCGCGTAAAAGTGGATATCCATAAAAAGATCGTGATCGTTCAGATCTATAGCCAATCGAAAGGCTTTTTCAAATAGTCTATACCTCAGGAGGTGATGAAAAAATCTTCGTGTCAAATCTCTAACTTCATCGCCATACTCTTCTATAACTGATTGACTCATTGGTTTCACAGGAACGTGAAAGCTTCCCAAAGCATTTTGTATGAGATCTAAAATACAAATTTATGCAAAATTAACAAATAAATGGAGTGAATTGAAAACATCTTATTTGGGATTTTAAATTATATTACTTTCACGTTCTGGCGTCAAAGGCTGTTTAAATAGGTGATTTACGATTTGATTCAAAGAGTGCATACAAATGTGTGGATTTGTGTCCCAGTTCATTGCCAATAGTAACGAAGTCGCTTGCTGGACTTGCGATAATGCCAAATATTTTTGTACTAGTGTGTCCCCTGACAAATTTTCTCCTTCGACTATTCTAATAATTGCAACAGGCCCTCTGGAATGTAAATTAAGTTATTCGCCTGTAGTTTAAACAAATTCAACTCTGAGCTTAAAACCGATTATTTTACCTTTCAAACAGTAACAAGAAAAGTGCATCGCCGTGATTGTAGTAATCAATAAACGAATTGGATTCGCTTTTCTTGTTCCATTCTAGTCTTATCAGTGCAGGTTGAGTTCTTGTTTGCAAATAAAAATTTAACGTTAATACGAACTATCACTTTCTAACCATTGATTTAATGATAAAAATTAATTTTACCTAAAGTAAGATGATAAATCAACAATGTTAGCTGGAGATATGTCTTCACTTAACATTTGACTTTTAACACAAGTTAAAGCAATGTCAAAGTGCTGCACTTGTCCTCTTTCATTGGCGATAGCAAATATATTTCCATCACTGTGCCAACAAGCCAAAGTAGCTATCTAATAAACGGTATAAAATGATTAGAATCAAAAGCAAATGTCAATTAAAAAAATTATATAATATTACTAACAAAAGCTGCTTTGATGCTAGTGTTGGTTCCCTTGGTGTGATCGTGAAGTGTTACAGAACCATCGATACAACATAACAATAGCATATCCTGATTAGGTGAAAACCTTACACAACTTGTGTGGGTTGGTAATGGTACAGAAACTACTGCTATCCTTTGCAATTTATCATTTTGTGAAACTTCATATGTTCTCCATTCAACTGTAACTTCACCCTGAAAAAAATGTAGAAATACCAACTTAATTTTATTTTTTATTAAAAATATAGAATGAGAAAAAATGCTTACCTTTCGAGAAACTTTCTGCTCCAGTGAATGAATAACATTATCATAATTAGTGTTAAATATTATGCTCAAGGGATCAAACTCTGTTCGAAGGTAACACAACAGCTCCAACTTAACACTGGAAAAAAAATCATGTTACATAGTCAATACTACCTTGGTGTTCTAAAGTTCCATGGTATCCATGGAAATCAACAATTGCATTTCTGATCAAGATACAAGAATGTTCTGTCTGCAGTATTGAAATTAGTTATTTGGCAGCAAGTAGTATTTTGGAATTGATAAAAATTATACCAGTTTAAAAATAATGTCACAATTTTGGCACGCACACTGGGCTGAAGATGGTTACAAACCAACAAGACTACAAAATTGGGAAGTACCAAGGTGGCATGCTGAATGGCCAGATAGGCATTGTACAACAACAAAATTTGAAGCTCACAAAAATGGACGCCTTTTTGCTAGTGCCAAAAAATCGAATAATAGTAATCCTTGGGGAAATTTCAAGGTAAGGTAAATATAAGTTTTAAAGAATAATTTTTTAATTTTGAAAGAATTTAGAGTTAACGGTAATGTACTAGGGAACATGGGAACTACCGTTGAAAATAGATCGTCACACTGCTGAAGAAATCGCTAGGTCTACTGAGTATAAAAAGAAATTCTGGAGTGCTCATAAAGCTAAACATCAGCGTGTATGCAAAGGGATATGTACAGGTTACGTTTTTAAACTAGGCTTTGAATAAAATTAAATAATCAATAAGAAATGACTAATCTAAGCTTTTTAATTCAGATTCCATTTTTACTGGTAACAAGAATAAAAATAATGAAAATCAGAACGAAAAAGAAGAACAAACAGAAGCACGAGATGAAGGAACTATTGAGAAAATTAAAAATGAAGACAATATTCAAACAAATTCAGATGATAATGATTTACCGAAAGACAAATGTAAAATTGAAAAGAGGTGCAAATTATAAATTCTTTATTACCCTGTAAGCCTGTAAAGATGAACATTAGCCCGGTCATGTTCTTTTACTGTTGGACTCCATGGATAAACTTCATTCATAGTTGATTTCCACCATATCAAAATCTGAAAAAATATTACACTAATGAGTTATCATTAAAAAGCGAAATTTTTCTTAAAAGAGATCAACTCACCAAATCTTCCGTTCTATTATGCTGTATCTTTTTCTCTAACCGTCGACCACTAGGCCCACAAATATCAAATGTTGATAGTTTAGGATCCAACCTACTTATCTTATCAAAAATGTTTCTTTTTGGTTTCAAAAAGCTAACCAAAGTAACTTGAGTATCGTTATAAGTACAAATTAAGTAATTCTTTGTAATGATAACTGTAAAAAAGTAAAAGTTCAATTAAAGTGTGAAAAAGTGTGCAATTTTATAAGTACGGTAAATAAATCTTACCATCTGATAAACGTTCTGATAATTTACCAACTAAATACTTATCAAATACAATTTTTTGTATATCTCCCGAACAAAGATTAACTTGTATGTATACCAACAAACCAGAACTAAGCATAATCTGCATCGTATGATAATCAGTCCATTGACAGTATATAGTAGAATGATCATTCAATTGTTCCTATAAAAGAAAAGTATGTTATTCGTGAAATAAGTTATACGATTTATTTCAATGTACCTCTAAATATTTGACAGAATCTTTCATCTTGTTTCCTTTTTTATTCTGTGGAACATAGACCATCCCTCGCTTTTGAGCATAAGATCTCTTGCTCTCTTCGTAAACATTGTCAATTTTTTTGTCATGATAGCTGAAAATAAATTTTCGGGAATGAATAATTGTATCGCAAGGTAATATCAATTTTTTTTTATAAAAGTATAATTTTTTCATTGGAAATCGAAGCATGTAAAAAAGTTGCCATAAGTAAACAAGTCCAGATAGCAGTACTTTTCACTGGAATGTTAATTACGGGAAGTGGAAAATATTAGCGCTTAGAGAGAGAATTTTACCTGAAGGCACCGAAATCTGTTTCCTTAATGTTAACGTCATTATCAAAGGTCCAAAAATTTAATTCGCCCAATAAGACGAACATTCTACAAACTAAAGAAATCAAGCAAATGTCAACCGATTGTCTCTTTTGTATACAAACAATCGGGAACAAAAAGTTGCCTTTGAGGTTAGGTACCTCATACTTTACAAAAGTTCGATATATCTCGTCACGTCGTCAGCTCGATTCATCGACATTGTTGTTTTGATCACGTGACAACAAAAATTCCTTTTCTCGGCGTTGTTTTCGGAAGTTGATTAGATTTAGAGGGTTAGTTTAGTTTGGTATGAATAAAGCGTGTAATTTACCGTTACTAGAGATAAATAATTTAATATTTAACATCTCCATTGTTTAATGGGATTTCTGCGAGTGCTGACTTAGCTTCGCACGTTACATATATAGTATTACATGACAATAAGCAAGCATTTCTTCGAAAAGAATTGTTTACATTTAGATAACATTCTCAGTTTCTTACGTACTGCAGACTTGAACAAACGCCTTCAAAATGTACAGAAGTGTGAAAAAAGTCGAATCCAACATTTCTGTGGACTTGGAAGAGCCACTAACAGCACAATCTTGTTCTCAATTAGTTATTGAAATAATTAAGTATATCATGTACCAGAAGCAGCAGATCCCATTTTCCGGTGATACTTTGATAAAGCTACATAAGTCTACAAAACCAACTGATCGTAATTTCTCATCCATGAATAAATTAATCAACACTTTGCAATCTGTATCGGATCAGTTAGTTAATCAACTGAATCTTGACGAATGCGATGTTAAAGAAATTCTGATTGTCATTGGAGCTACAATCGTTTCACCAAAACTGTGTATCAAATTGGAATTACCCAATATTTTGAGTAAGACACACATCGAAAGGGAGCATCCTCATCGTAAGCCATTGATGAGTGTTATGAAGTATATATTTTACTTTAGTTAACTTTATAAGATTGTAAGCCTTTGACAAGATTTTATAGCTTTTTATTTGTTTTCAGATCAATTCTTGGATGCTCTGAATTCCAAGAGGAATTATCTACACCTCTACTTCCTACTAACACATTTGTGTTTGTTCAGAAAAGAGATCCGCACAAGACTTCTGAATTTTTTATACCTAAACCACAATTTACTCTGACATCAAGAAATATGGCTTGCTTGAACATAAGACTGAACTACAATGAAAATCAAGTATCAAATTGTAATTGTTTAAGTATGCGTCCAAGGTTTAAGATTTTTGATGATAGTCATCATGGTTGGGCTAGTCATCTGTTTAGTAGTCTAGAAGAGTATAGGCATACTTGCACAGAAGAACACAGTAAAATGAAAAAATCGCGTACTGATGAATCTGATCTACCTTATCTATGGTATCAATCAAAAGAAGTTTTTAAGGGATTCAAGTTTATAAGATAATGATAAAATGTTTATACATCTCAATTACACTTTTGATACTTGCAATATTTAGATCATATGTCATATTTGTTAAAGAGTTAGATAAACATTTTAATAAAGCATATATTATTTTCATCAATACTTTAGAAGAAAGTACTTAATCAGTTTAGTTTTTGGGATAAATTAAATTTTTAAAGCCATAAAATTTGATTTAATTTTTTTAAAAATACTTTTAAATTTAGATATTAGACAAAGTTGGGGATGACTCTCACTATAATTCGTGAAACTAATAATCACAAGTTGATGAGATAACATCCCACTGATTAGTTTAATCAGTTTAAACTTTGCTTTGAACAAGTGATCTGCAAAAGGTCATCACTTACAAGGTTTCCATTAGTGATCTTTATTTAGATTATCTTAGAGAGAGTAAACATTTAGAAAAAATGACTGCTGGTACTTGCCATGACATTAAATAGTTAATGCACAAGTATGTGTGAATAATAATTTGTGAAAAACATCATGAATTAGTATTATTCCCTCAAAGTCTAGAAATTTTCTCCTATTACGTCAGCATGATTTGATTGTACAATCAATACACTGTATCAACGAAAATTTTTCCCTGCGGATCAGTATTAAAAGTCATCCGGGAAGACAATTCATTCAGTTTCTCCACATTTCTCAAACGAAGAAGAACACAGCAGTAAACTGCATCATGGGTAAACTCAAGTTTCTCACTCCTGAGCAGAAGGAGTTCTACAAAGAGAATGGATTCATCAAACTATCAGGAGTTTTTTCTGAACAGGAGATGAACGAAATATCAAATGAATACGATGACCTCTTCAACCGTAAGCAACAGGCAAATATGGATGGACTCGAGGCAGCATGGGAAGGAGATGACATGAAGAAAGCAGCCAACAACATAAACTACACCGTGAGTATATTCTTTTATTCTCGAATTGCATCTTAACTCTATAAAATAACACTCCGTCACTCTTTTGTAGGTAAAATCGATTCACAACTTGCAAATGCACAGCGCCGTCTTTACGCGTCTGATCATGCATCCCAAACTCCTTGATGCCATCGAGGATCTCATGTCCAGTCCAGACGTTCTCCTCCATCACACAAAGGCGCATATCAAACCACCAGAGAAAGGCGCTCCTTATCTCATGCACCAGGACTACCCTTACTTCCCTTTCAAGAAGCACACTATGATGGCGGTCTTCGTGCATCTGGACGACACTACGCCTGAGAACGGTGGTCTCTGTGTTTATCCGGGCAGCCACAAGCTCGGTCCATTGCCTGAAAAGAAAATCGTCAACGAAATCAACGAGAAGTACTACTACGTCGACCCCGAGCGTTTCCCCATCTCTGGTGCTACACCGGTCACTGCCAAACGAGGGGAAATCGTCATCTTCTCGTATCTCCTGCTGCATGGATCCTATCTTAATTTATCCTCTAGGCCTAGACGTATGTTCCTCGCTCAACTCAGGGCGGCTGATGATGAGCCTACTAAGGATACCCATCACTCGCACTGCCAGAACCTCGTGCTTCGAGGCAGGAATATCAATATGCAAGCCACTATGGCTACCCGATTCGTTGATGGTAATGTAAATTCGTAAAATTTCGAGCGTGCTGGAATTTCATTTTCATTTTTAACTATTACTGAGGAGTTAATTTTTTTCATTTCATACATACTTATTATATTGTTATGATCATTAGGAGAATAAACTTTGAATTTTTGAATATGTAAATCTTTTATTTCGAAAAGCCCTATTATTAATACCTATACAATTACTTTTAAAAAATTAAAAAGTTCAGATTAAAATGAAGAGTCAGGAACGTCAAGTTATATCTATATGAAATTACGGAAACTCATAAATCAACCACTGTATTACGAACGACGATAAGATTGTCATATAAAATTGTTTGTCATTGTTTATATCTGCTCGTCAACTTCCCGCGTTTCTCATTTGTCTTAACCGTGTTTTAAACCTATAAAAATTACCGAGTGCAACAAAGCTTCATCGTCGAAATCAATCCATGGATTCAACGTCCAACAATGAAGATTCAATTCTTGACCTTTGGGAAG
This sequence comes from Cecidostiba fungosa, assembly GCA_900474305.1. Classification (NCBI taxonomy): domain Eukaryota; kingdom Metazoa; phylum Arthropoda; class Insecta; order Hymenoptera; family Pteromalidae; genus Cecidostiba; species Cecidostiba fungosa. The sequence goes on along the minus strand of UCOJ01000846.1, from coordinate 40,060 downwards.
ACAGTGAGAAAGCAAATTTTCCTATCTCTCAGTTACTTAACTCGTAGTATTTTTATTAATCTCATGTTTATGTTGTGCAGATAAGCCTGACGAAGTCGAAGAAGACGCTGATACCATTTTTACCGAAGCCGGAACGTCGTCCCCTGAACTTGAGGAAGACGTAAACAGTCGCGATGATGAAGCAGAAATCGAAGATCGGCGACAAGATTTTTTTGATGCAGATTTCGAAAAAACTACCGATTATCATATCGAGGAAGAAAGCTATAATGATTTCAAACATACCGATCTTTTACCGATCGACTATGACTCGTTAAGGTTTCACTACGTAGCCTTAACCGACGAGGAGCGAAACGAAATTGTTGATAAATTGGGAGAATTACGAAGCGATTTTAGGGTCCAGATGGTGAAAAACAAATTTCTTCACAAAAATTACATCAACGTCCTGCGCAACTCTCCGTCTTTGGCGAACGCTCTCGATAAATTCGACGAAGCGCTGGTCTTCGATGACGTGCGGTCAGAAACTTTTTTTTTGTTATTGTTATCGTGTAGTTTAGAGACTACTATAAATATACCCACGATTTTCCACAAGTCACGCCGCGTGACATGACGATCTCGAGCGATAATAAAAAGCTTCGATCCATGCCTTCTTATGAAAAGCCAGATGGATCCAGTAACTTTTAGCTCATTTTTAACGCTTTAACGTATAATGTGTAAAAATTGTGTAAAAATTTAAAAAATATTTACATTCTATTCTTAAACCATATAATTACGATAATGGTTTTTTGCAGATACCAAGTGTCACTAGAAAATTACACACAGATCATCACAGACATCACGGCCAGAAGGGAATCTCTCACGTCGAGTTTACAAAACCTCGAAGAAAGTTACTCGGCAGCTGAGACAAGCCACCATGAGCTTCGGGAGAAGCTCTTCTTGCGCGAGTTGACAACGGCAAAAAAAATCCGACCAATCAAACTTCAGCAGAAGCTCTGGCACGACGAGATCGATCGGTTGATTGAGTCTCAGAGGAACCGATCTTTGGACGTCGCCAAGATCCGGTTGCATCACGTGAGACTGTACTATCGGCTGGAAAAATTGCAAATTAAGCTCAGGGAGTTGGATAATCTTGGGCCTGGATTCTCTATGGTGGACTATGAGAGTCTGAGGAAGAAGAAACAGGTTTATGGGGAGAAGTGCGAGGAACAGAGGGAAAATGCGGTGAAGATCGGTAGCAGGAATCTGGCGCAGGCTGCGGTATTTTTTTGTTTGTTTGTTTTAAGGGAGTGGCAAACTGTTTTCATTATTTTTTATACTGTTTGTTCTCCGTATAATTAACTCCGTACTGTCAATAAAACAGCTTTGGAGATAATGGCAGAAATATACAAGCTCCAACCATATGATAACAAAAATGTTTTAAGTGATCACATAATCTGAATTTGTTTTATTTGCAGACTATCAGGCACATCGACGAAGAGTCTGAGCTTTACAGCGAGAAAGTCAGGAGCAAATCGGAAGGTCTAAACTGCCTAGAAAGTGAAAATAAAGTCGAGCATTGCAAAGCTGTCGAGCTTGCCGAGAAACGAACGTACTTATTTAAAGAGATAACAAAACTGAGAGAAGCGATTGGTCTTCTGGACATGCCTTTTTTGCTTCACAAAATAGAATCGGGCCTCAGAGAAATCGCTAAATTGAAAACACGCCCCGAGAGCATCAAGTCGAAGATTATTTCGGACGACAGGAGAATATCGCAGTTGTCAAATCAAAATAGATAGAGTAACGTATATATATATATTAAAATACTGTTATTCGTTATTATAGTATGAATTAGTTTATACAATCTAAAGTATTTTTTCTTTCAGTGATATTTGATAGTCCCTTGGTTGCGTCTCGATGCTGATCCTGCCTTCTCTCACTCTTTCGAAAATTGCCAGTCTTTCGGATTTATTCTTGGGCATTTTGTAAATCTTTACTTTCATTAGGTTGAAATCGGCGGATGTCAATACGCGCAGACATAGAATCACGAAACTTCCTATCCAACTCCATGTCATTGTCCAAGATGAAACCTACGTTTGAAATCACTGTATCATCTCTATTTGTATGTATAAAATTTCATTTTAAATTATACTGTGTATAATTATCTCACTTGTATCATTGTGTAAATGCTGCAAGAATCGAAGTGGTAAACATTGTGGCTGTCGATGAAGGTTTGAAAAGCTTCGCAGGGACTGTAATATAATTATATATGAGATAAATTTAAAATGAATATTAATCTAGTCAGGGCATAAAGTATGAACTCACTGGTTATATCGTAACGGGTTGTTTGTGCTTTGCAAAATCCGATAAGCCAACTGATAAAGATTCTTGCTGAAGTGAAAATAACCGTGGGTGAACTCGTGCGCAGCGGACATCGTCACCAGCATCATACTCAAACTGCCAAATTGTGCAGGTATGACGATTCTCCACGGAGCTGTGAATCTTTAAAATTATACGTTTTCAAATATGTCGGTTTTTGATAGAAACTGCAGAAATTTTTTAATACGAAACTATAATATAAAAAAAGTAAACTTACAAGCTCGTATCGTAGCCGCCCTTGCCGCAAATGGAGAACATCATGAGCAAAGTAATAGCAGTGAGACAGGACAGCATACAGGCGAATATAAACCAGTTACAATGCTTTTGAGAATGATAAACTATGAGAACATCCTTAGTCCAATCGTAAGTCGTTACATTATTTTCCAAAGTCACATTCGGCGAAAACGTCGGTTGCAACTCGACCTCCGCCCAAAAGAGACAGTGACTCCCGCACACGTCGTACTAAAAACAATAAAATTTTAATCATAATTGGTAAAACTATATAAAAGAAAAATCGAGCCAAGTCATTTTAACCCAAAATGTGTAAAACAATATAGTGCAGGTATAGCTGGACACAGCGCTCAGAAAGTACGTCACGACGAGGCTGCCTTTCCAGGCGTACGACATCTCTGATGCACTGCGCTCGACAAGTTCCTCGTACTGTTCCAACAGCTTCATGTTTTTTTTTCCAACCGTAATAAGTAACGCAATGTTTACTAAATCACATTCCCTTCGACAATCGAAGATCAAAAGATTCAAATTTCCCGCGCGGAGCTCCATCTCGCGGGCTTTTTGGTAAGCTACTTGCGCGTGTTTTGTTTACGCAGCAGTAGCGAGAGTTTAAAGAGACACATTTATTACATCCATCGCAGCATCTGTTATTATTCTAATTGTCATCAACAGGTGTTGCGGCTACGGAAAATGTTACAATTTTATTGTTAAATGGAAGGCAAACTCTACGCGTACCGTAACAAGAAGCGAAGGGAGGCCATGATGGAGGCCGCGAAAAATTCGATCAAGGAAGCACTGTCCTGGCAGCGAAGCTCGCCTACTATCACTGCTGCTGCTACACTTGATGTGAGGTTAACTTGTTTTCGCACTTGCTGTCTTTCATATAAATAGCTTTATTGAAGAAAATACAGACACAAGTGTTTTTTATGTAGTAGTTTTTTTTTTATTTTTTGCAGTAGGCTTTTGTTATAAAAAGAGATATACAGTGTATGTTATAATGAGATAGAATCATGCTCGATTACTGTTAAATGAGAAAACGAAAGATTGCAGGACAAGGATGACCTGGAGAGCATCATATCGGAAGAGAGCATAGACTTGACACCTCCACCCAGTCCGTTTTGCACTCGGACAATGTGCTTTCTCTATTTCATGCTGTGGGCAACGCTGTACATTATCGCTGTTCAAGTTGAATTTGGAGCTGTGTATTTTGTGATCTCCGTACTGGTATTTATCTACTTCAACACCAGGTCTGGACCAAAGAAGAAGGGAGAAGTCAGTGCGTATTCTGTGTTTAATCCGGATTGCCAGTCGATAGATGGCACTTTGAAAGCGGAACAGTTTGAGCGAGAGATCAGATACGGAGCTGCTAGTGTACATTAAAGTTATGACGTATATATATTTATAGCTGTAAGATCAAGAATGACGAAGCGTTCTGTGCATGTATAGTGTATACACACATAATATATACATATATATTTATTTTGATTTTTACGAGGTTGGAAGTCCGAAATTGGTGCTGTGAATATAGTGTGACGTCGAGAGACTGTTGTATTGGAAAGTATTTTTAAAACAAGATTCAATAATAAACGATAACAATATACAAATGGCTTGGATCACATAGTTTCAATCACATTATATACTAGAATTCTATAAGATCTTTCAATATCCTTTTGCAGTATGCTTGGTCTAGTATGATGTCTGTAGCTGCTTTGTAGCACTCGCTTATGTCGAATAAACTCATATTGACAATGTGAGCAGGTTCATGGGGAAACATCTTGAAGTGTGCAAAGTCAGTTATGGAACGTAATTTTGTATCCGAGCAGAGCAATGCACGATCCAGATCTAGTATTCGATCGTTCATCATGCGAACATCCAAAGCGCTGAAATATGAAGAAAATCATGTATGGCTTGTGAATAACGAATTCTCTAATTTTTACTTACTCCAAAACATATGTATCCTTCAATTTCTGATTGAATTCTACTAAACTGCGGTTGAACAATGCAACGGTTTCATTCAGGTGATCTGAAACAAACAATGCTCTTTTAGCAATTATTCTAGCTACAGAAGCTTCTATGTCTTACCTCTAGACGTTTTGAGTTCTACACTTTTTATCGTAGCCAGAGCTTTACTCATGATTTCATTGAAGTAGTTTGGCTCCCATTGAAAGAAAATTTCCTCAGAGAGCCTGTACATAGACAGCGCAACGATTTGGGCCAGAATCTTTTGATTCAGCTCCACCTGTTCTGTAGTCAAATTCGAACTTGGATTCTGAGAAAAAGAAAAATCAGCGTATAATTGTATTTCATTATTCCAACAATACAACTCAATACTAACTATAAACGACAGCACAGCATGAGGTACATCAAGATTCAGTCTTGGAAGTGAGTTCGACGAATGTTTCGCCGGGAACGAATTGTCCAGCCGATGGTAAAATTTAATCTCATTCATCGCATCCAATATCGTCGCCTGAACCATCCCGGATCCGGATACGACGATCTCGTCCGTTCCTTAAAAAAAAAAATCTTTTCTATAGTGCAAACTATATTTCACGTTTATGCAAATTATAATAATAAAAACCTCTAGCTGCATTTCCGTGAACAGCGATGTAAGCGACGACCTTCGGTTTAACTCGATTCAAAAATCTCTTGCCGCAGTAGTCGGTCGAGCCGTAGAACACGCAGAATATCAGTGTCCTCTTTGGTTCCCAGCTTTTGGTCTGGTAAATATTATCGAGAATCTGGGCCAGTTTTATCGCGACATCAAAGCCTTCGCCGCTCGCCGATAAAACTACGTATCTGTCTAAATATTTGGAAATAATTTATTCTCTTTGAAGAAATCGGAAATAGCAAAAGTGTATTATATATATATTAGAGAAAAAAAGTTTGTTTGAATTAATAATTATCACCCTGCTCTTTTGTTCCGCAGATAGTGGCTACCAGGCTGGTTTCCGTCTCGTTGACGTTCAATCGGAAAATGCCCAAGTCTGTGAAGATGTAGTGCAGCTTCTCGACGCCCTGTTTCCGCAAAATTTGCACACTGTCGTCCCTGTTGATAAAAGCACACGTATTATAAAAGTACCTATATTGTGTTAAAGGTAAAGCTTCAAGAATTAAAAATTTTTTTAAATCAAATATATATCGGTGCAAGAATGCATTTTTTTAAAATTGAACGTTTCTTAATACACAGGTGGATAGTCGATTCTATTCGAATTTCAATTCAAACTGATTTAAATCGACATCATACATCAGGCAATTATAGGAAAAAATCGTAAAGCGCCTACGCGTTTGTTTTGATTATCCATGACCCGCATATTCGCGCTGCTTTTGGCCGAAGCTCAAAATGATATTGATATTCGCAAGTGTTTTCTTCAACCCACAGATAAATCCTGAAAAACCGCGAGCGAGCCTAACAACCGTCAATTTGCAAGCTCTCTAATATATATCATATTTTTAGCTTATAAAAAAAAGAAATCATGCAAACCTACATCGTGTAATTCTCATGGAAGACACTAGCGTTGAGAAGATCAAGTATCTGCAACTGTAAATCCTTGGTAACGAGTAACCCGTTACCGGCCAGGTCGTCTAGGATACGCTGTTCGCGTATTTTGATGGTCTGATCGGTGGCGAAACGCCCCAATAGAAAACCTCCGAGAAGACATAGAAATCCAACGCTGAAGAGAAAAGAGAAGCACATGCGCTTCGACACGAACTCGCTGGACTCGCCGAAGCCCCGGCCCATTTGGAAGCTCAGCACACGCTGCATCGCCCGACGACGTAGAGCCGTCGGATTTATTTTCTCTTCGCCAAAGCTGCTGTGCGCGCGCGCAAGGGGATATTAATATGACGGAGAGAAAGAGAGAGAAACGATCTTCTTGCGGAACTTTTATTTATTTTCTGCGATGGTGTAGCTCAGTAACATTCCAGCTGTGAGCTTGCAGAGCTTTTTTTTGTAAATTATATGTCAGTACATGCGTATGCTATACTTGAAAATTTTTGAATGTCAAGTTTCTGGTGTTATAGGTGGAAAGTTTTGTCTCTCAAGTTTGTTTTGGCAGCTTAATTAAATGAGTTTTTATTAATCGTGGTGGGTTTTCCGATAAACAAGAATAAGCAATTATAGGTTGCATATTTGGCACCGGCTACTGTGAAATCGAATAATTTTTCATTAACGATCGCATAAAATTGCTCTTGCAATCGCGAAACTATTCGCGGACGTATGGACGATTTTATAAAGGCGAAGCGCGTATTAATCATCGATATAATTGCGATAATCTTATATTTTATAAAATTTACTAGCCTGTATTTTCGTTTGTTATTGAATTAAAAAGAATTACGAAAACGATATTATAATAAAAGCACATCGTTCGCGCGACACAACAAATCTTGGCGCACACGAGACAATATGCGTGAAAAATCTCCTCCTCTCTTGTCAACCTACTTACGCGCTTCATCTCATCAATCAAAAAAATAAAAAACCCCGCCAATATGCAAATTAGCGTCAATTAGCCGCGAATTGAGTTGTCGGCGCGCGCTGTGCTTAACTGCGTATGTGTACGTGTAGGCACGCACGACCGCCTATTGTCTTATTATTATTATTACCATGTCGTCGTTGACTATCCGTATATACATATATCTATATAGGTATATAATTTGTCACTCGTCGAGTGTCTGGAAGTAGAAAACGTGTTCGGCTGAGACAACGGACAGTAGACGTGCGCGTCCTTTGTCAAAGTCTATTTATATATAATTTAGAAAAGCGACTACAGTGGGGATAAACCACCCTCGAGTCCATTAACTCTCGCTTTCGCGCTGACGGTTCTCTCTCTCTCTGCTATGCTGCGCTGCTATATTTATACACGCCATTGACGCGCTTTTCTCAAAACCGTAAACACCAGCGATTATTATTGCTGCTATATGTGTATATGCTTTTTTAATATGTCGATTTCCATGCAATTTCGAAATTTATTCTGATCGACGTGTAGTAATGTGTATTAAAAATTAAATTTGTTAATCTCGGAACAAAAGCCTTGCTAAATCAAGCCGAAAAAAGCTCCGATGAAGAATCCCAAAAGCCAAAAAAAAAATAATCAAACCTCCGTAAGCTTAGCGCATAATAAACTTTTTTTCACTCTTCGCGCTCGTGCGTCGAAGCACTAGCTGAGCGAAAGTTCAAAAAGAAGCACCGAAAAATCGGCGTTGATGCTTCATATATTTTTAACTCTCTCTTCTCTCGCGCGCGAAAACAAATAAAAGCTCTCCGACGAGCGAACGGCGCGAGTAGACTGCACGGCTGAAAACTAATACTGATATTTTTACAAGAGTCGCAAGCTTATGTCCCTCCCTCTTTTTGGAGCTTTTTATATGTGTGTGTGTGTGTGTTTGGGTGTATATGGGTGTGAGCTTGTTTTTGGAAGATTTCTTAATTTTGTGATAGTTGATTCTGGTAGGAGTTTTAACGGGAATTTATATTAGTAATCGTATCCCAAACTGGACATATACAAATAAATCACGATATTTTCTGTAAATTTTACAATACGGTATAACGCTTTGTAAAAAATAGCCAAATTGTTTGTATGGCTGCATTTTACAAACTCATGTATAGAATTTATCTGAAATTAAAGAAATTTCAGGGCCTTGGATACTCTTATATTGACAGCTTGTAACGACACTTGATTTTCGCGCATAACGCAATCGGTACATTGTTTATACAGTGCGGTATAAACATATACACAGTAAAGAATTTATTAAATCTATGTGAACATTGAGAAATCAAAATTTAACGTATTTTTAAACATTCTCATGAAAATTACTACACAGCCTTGTAAAAATTACTGAAATTTTTTTGTAAAAATTTCTAAACATTTATTATCTTGATTCTACCATTAACTATAATTAAAATCATATGGAGGTACAAATTTTGCAAATAATTTATTAGAATTTTTCAAAAATGAAATATTGAAATGCATTATTTCATCATGAGGTGGTGGTTCGAATACATAATAAATAATAGCAGCAATGACGTCTTATCCTTATAATAATGTTACTTCTCCCCTTCCCAGAGCCCGTACTAATGACGTGGATCCTAGAGTCTTGGATTAAAAACAAACAAATAAAAAAAATATTTCAATATGAGTTTAATTACAAAACGTGTAAATATATAAATAATGCAGTTTTGCAGTTTTTGTGTGAAATAATGCTTTTGATGATTTATAGGATATATTGAAATTAAAAGTTTCGTTTTAATACAAAATGTATAAAAATTATATAATAATTTGAAAGAAACTACCTATAAATGTTTAGGCTTTTTTACTATCATATGTGACCAAAGATACTTGTCCTTTTAACAAATCTTATATGTAACATAATCAATAATTACATTATTTATTACAACCATCCCATAAAAATTCTGAAAAAGTTTAACAATTATTGTCTCAAAGTATACAACAATAAAAGATCACCATCATTCGAAAATCAAGCGGCAAACAAACATAAACATAATATATATAGGTATATAGCATATATATTAGGCTATATATATACGCGCACATATACACAAGCTCGACGTGAGCGTGTGTGCGAAAAATCAGCTGCTCGTCGTTCGATGGCGGCGGCAAAGAACATAATACAACCCGTCGGACATTGACCATCAGCAGTCATCATCCGGACACAATATCTACCCACTGCCGTCATGACGACGAGCTCCTCTCGGACAACTACTATATAAAAATACAAATACACACAAAACACAACGTCCCATCGTAAAGGAGCAACAACAACAATAAAAGGACCTCGACTCTCTTGGGTTACACGATGGCCAGCAGTAGCGGAGCAACGGAGGAGGACGCGATCGTCGAGCCGGGCATTGAACCTGGAGCCTCTGCCGAGACGATGCTCCTCACCGAGGACACTTTCGACGAATTCGAAACGATCAAACCTGGAATCATTCCAGACATTCAACCGGATCCACCCAAAACACCCTCCGATATCGACCTCGAGAAATCTACTTCTTTGGATAACAGTGATATGGTGAGGATTAATTGGTTTTTCCCTTATTCTTCTTGTGATACATATTTAGATTTCGTTTGCTGATCGTTTTTTGGACATACGTGTAGCTTATTGTTGGATAACAGGACTGTATTGTAGCTCTCGAGTTATAATTATAACGCTGATTTCTAATGTCAAGGCTTTCTTCGGAATCAGAAGCGCACAAGCTCTTTGTTACCTGCAATAGTTTACTGAGAGATGCTTTGTAAAGACTTCTTAGAGAACAATTGACTTACAAAGTATACGATTTTATTTCAGGATGATCTATCTCAACAGTTTGGACAGAACAATTTAGACGCCGATCCATTGAGATGTAAAACCTGGCTTGCCCAAAAAAAGCATATTTTTGTACTGAGTCAAGCTGGCAAACCTATATACTCCAGATACAGTTCAGAAGACAAACTAGTCACAGTCATGGGAGTTATGCAGGCTCTCGTGTCGTTCGTTCAAGATGGTAATGACATGATTAGATCTGTGCATGCTGGAGACACGAATTTTGTGTTTATCGCCAGGGGCCCACTTATTTTAGTAACTGTTTCAAAGACTCTTGAAAGCGTACCGCAATTAGTGCTGCAGTTGTCGTAAGTTGAATAAGAATGACCAAATTGTATTTGTAGTATTCAATATGAATATATAAAATTATCCTGTTTGCAGATATGTATATAATCAAATTCTGTCTGTACTAACCCAATCTCAATTAACAAGAGTGTACGAACAGAGGAGAAATTTTGATCTGAGACGATTGTTGACAGGCAGCGAAAGGCTTATAGACCATTTGTTAAATTTCATGGATCGAGAACCAGCGTTTTTTCTTGGCGCTGTCAAATGTCTACCTCTTTTACCTTCGATGCGAGACGCGATAACACAGACAATTGTACAAACGTGTGGGAAAATAAAGGTACTGATTTTATAGTACCTATCATAAATGAGAATTTTCGATATGATTGCAAGTATTACAAAAATTTCTACTTTGTTTTCAGAATTTAGTCTTTGCAATACTCTTAGCGAATAATCAATTAATCACGTTAGTTAGAATGAAGAAATTTTTTATACATCCAGCTGATCTCCATTTGGTTCTTAATTTAGTAGATAGTTCAGAATCGTTCAAAACTGCTGAAAGTTGGACACCAATTTGTTTGCCAAAATTCGACTCCAATGGCTTTATGCATGGCCATGTGTCTTATTTAGCAGAAGATTGTCAAGCTTGTTTATTACTACTGACTGTTGATAGGGACGTTTTCTTTACTCTTTCTGAAGCCAAGCAGGTATATTAGTCAGAAATTTTCGTTATTTTCAGTTTATTAAAAAATATTTTATGATATGCACATGAGAAATTGTTTTTTTTAGAAAATTGTGGAAAAATTAAGACGAACAAATTGTTTAGAAGCAATAAATGAATCCATGAATAAAGCTTCCATAACAACTGCTGAGATTGGATTGCCTGAGATGAGGCACGTTTTGTACAAATGTAAGAGCACTGCTCAATTCTGGAGTCCAGGATTTCAGCCACCCTACAGTACGGATGAAGAGATTCAAAGGCAAATAACTTTGTTTTTTAATAAAAAGCTTTATTAAAATTGATGATTTTATACAAAAACGTTTGTGTTACAGGTTACTTGGATGCTATCAATGTTTGCATCACAGATTGCATTCTCCCAGTCGACCATTGAAACTAATTTTTCAACAATTAGATAAGGAGACTATGCTAGCATGGGTATAATGAAATTACATAAATAAATCAGTTCTTATGAAATTTGCCATATAAATATACAATTATGTTTTTCACTTTTTAGGTGACATCTGGGTTTGAATTATACGTAACTTTTGAACCATTAGTGACCAAGACGGACGCGATTAATTCAATAGGTAAACTTATTAAGTGGATAAAAAAAGAGGAAGAAAGGTTATTTATCTTAAATTCTCCTACGTTTTAAGCTTAATTATTACATGACTCAATTCACTTTCATAAAATATATTTTAACTTCTTACTACAGTTAAGAGAAAGTTATACATTTTCTTTCATCTGTGTAATATATTTTTTTAAGTATGAAAATCAAGCAGACTGCATTCCTTAGTGGATATATATTGTTCTCTAGAAACGTTGTTTATAATGTTGTTAAAAGAGATTGATTGTGACAATGTACTGTACAAATTGTAACATGTAAAAATAGAATGCAGAGGTGAGTTTTTGAGAATCAATTTGTAACTTGAACTGATGTATGATCATTATTATATTGTAAATAATTATAAGCAGAAAGATGTATATGTATTAATTAAATTTAATTTCCAAAAGATTTGTTTTATTAGTAAACGTTTGTATTTATATACCTACATGTCCCCGACTCTTCATAAAGTTCTCAATAGTATTTATCATACTATTTACACACACAAGAAAAACTTGGCAAAACTGGTCCTTACATTATACAATAATTAATGACTTTATACAATTACCATAGGGCTTTACAAAGTTTGTCAATAACTTATTGATACAAATTAAAAAATAGTCCTCGATACTTAAGTGTGCTGCAATCAGTTGTTTTAATGCCTAGGCCTATCACGGTCTCTCCTTCGGTCTCTTCTATCTCTAGATCTGCTCCTGGATCTACCTCTGTCCTTTTTGTCATTACGAGAATGTCTTTTTTCGCGTTCTCTGTACCGATCTCTGTCTCTTCTATCTCTAGACCTGCTCCTGGATCTAACTCTGTCCTTTTTCTCATTGCGAGAATGTCTCTTTTCGCGTTCTCTATACCGATCTCTGTCTCTGTCATAATCATCTACTCTTTTGCGCTCAATTACAGCAGGTATTTCTTCATCTTCTGAACTCTCTAAATTCTCATCTACATCGTCTTCTAAAGCTGATATTCTGGGCTCTGAAATAATAAAACAAGAATTTAAAATTTTATTCTAACTAGATAATCTGAATAAGTTATTTGCTTTCTTACCTAGCTCATTATTTTCCTCCAATACATTTCTCCTTTGGATTCTTGGAAGTATGATATCGCACGATCTTTCTTCGCGTAGTAAATCATCAATAAACTCATCTACATGTGTGAGCTCAAATTGGCCACTCCTGTTCTGCCTTCTCAGTTTTCGGTAATCGTTCAAAAGTGGTTCCAAGTACCGATATATATCTAGAGAAGTACCTGTAAGTCGCATGTAAAATGCACCAAGAGCTCGAACATATTTAAATTCCTCATTTTTGATAAACTCTACTATGATATCTTTTTCAGGTTGAATTTGAAGCATCTTTAGTATCAAACATAGAAATGGCGTGGGTTTTATGTTGCCACCGAAAACACCACCTATAAACCTGCAAAAATATTCAATTCATCATTACGTTATAAAGATAAATTAATTCGTATACATTCTTGATTAATAAATACCTGAGTTCCATGGCCTTATCAACCAAAAGTTCGGCAGTTAAAGCAAAACATTCCTCCTTCCAATATTTACTATCGTAGATTCTAGATCTAATGATCTTTTCTACAAGGTATTGTGGGTTTGTACCCCTTATAGATTTGGCGTCTTTTACTGTTCTATTTGCCATTTTTACTGTCTAATTATCAAAAGGTACACAAATTCTTTTAGGTTAAACAAGAGCTTCGGATAACCTCCTAATAACTTTCATGTATTACTCCAAATACAAACTGAAAACGTAAAAACACCGCACGTTACTATTTGATCGGTGGCCTCAGGCTGGGGATTTCTCTACTCCCGACCTTCCGGACCTTCGTCTTCGTCCAGGACAGGACTCCAAAATTGCGGCGTCGTCGCCGTCGGTGTTTTGTCCCCACTTCCGAGGATCAGCTGTCGTCGTCCATTCCTACTTTGTAGCGCTGAAGCTCATTTTTGTCCAATATCAACCAATCAGCTAAAAAGCAAAGTAAGATCGTTGAGTATATGGTTACATGCAAATTTGGCAAAAATTTCTCGTGTTCGCAAATTCGTATTTTATTATTCTATTTTCGGAACCGCACATTTGGCGCGAACAACCTTTCTGATCACGTTTCAAACAATAGGCGTCCTCTTGGAAAACGGTTAACTGTCGGCAGGTTTTATTAAAGTAAGTACTTTAACGTTATATCTAAATGTTCTTTGATGAAGGAATGAATCCTAGAAATTAGTTGGAATCAAATATTATTTTGTTGATCTTTAAGGTTATAATTCAACAAACTTTTACGCGAGATTTTGTTTATTGCAAGTGATACTTAGCTTTAACTTTTTATTTTCATTGTTAAATGAAGGATTTCTTTTTTACAGTTTGTAGGAATCGTTAACAATCAAATTTACATATCAGAATGTAGTCTTAAAGTTTGAAATATTAGTAACAATTTCAAGGTCAAACATATCTGTTGATTCTAGGAGTTCACATTTGTTTTTGTATTGGATTATTGGATGATTCATAATACAGGTTTAAATTTATACTAATAAAGTGCAATATTTTTAGCATAGCATTATGGAAGAAGCAATAGCAGCTCGTCTGAAACCATTTGTCATTAGTAGCAATGAAGCTCTTGAATTCAAATTTGTTCGTAAAGTAGAAGATTTGGAGGATGATGAAACCACGTTCAAACCGGAGATGTCTCATCAAGTATTTGGAGATAGGTAAATTTCAAATATTTACAATATTGCTTTGTTTCATTAGTATCTAATTAATACCTTCAATGAATTATTATGGTTTTACAGTGAAACTATATTTGGATACAAGGACCTTCGAGTAAAATTATATTATACAGCTGGTAATTTGGAAACTTATTTGGGCATGACTTATTCTGAAAAAGTAAACAAACTTATTTATGAAGATGTGAAACCTGATGAAGTCTTATCCAAATTAGCTGAAAAGTTAGCACCTGACGTACATGATAATATTGACTCATTCATCAAATCCCTTTCCAAAGATAAAGCTTTTAAACCTGCTGGAGAAAATATATATTCCTTTTCTGTGGATGGTGAGTTGAAAAAATATACATATATATTATGTAGTATGGATTTGTACTGATTTTATTGTATAATTGTTTAGATGATGGGTTAGTGAGACACTTCGAAGTGTACAAAGCTGATATGAGTTATAAAAAGTTTAAAGAATATCATCAACGTCTGCAAACATTTTTGTTATGGTATATTGATGCTGCGAATTTCATTGATATTGATGACGACCAATGGCATTATTTTAACATGTATGAATTTATATATGCTACATTAAAAATGAAAGAAAAAAAAAATTATTTTTATTAATAATTTAAATGTTTATAGGTTTGAAAGGTATACAGATGAAGATGATACTGTTCGTTATGCTACAGTTGGTTTTGCAACTGTTTATCAGTATTATGCTTATCCCAGCCTTACAAGACCCCGTATAGCTCAAGTTTTAATTTTACCACCATTTCAAGGAATAGGACTTGGAAGTCACTTATTAAGGGCAATTTATCGTGAATATATCAAACGTCCTGAAGTTAAAGATATAACAGGTAACAGGTTTTTATTAAGTGTTTCATTTATTTTTACTGAAACCAGAAATCTAAAGAAATTAATTATTTTTAGTGGAAGACCCATCTGAAGATTTCCAACGCTTGAGGGATTATGTTGATGCCTTGAATTGCAGTACATTACCGAGCTTCTCAAAGGATAATCTTATTCGAGGTTTCAACAAAAGTATGGCCAATGAGGCAAGAGAAAAGTTTAAAATAAATAAGGTAAGATATATGCTTCGAGTTTATTTAAATTCCTTTGATTCTTGAACATTATGTTTTACATGTTTTTTTTATGTTCAGAAACAATCTCGCAGAATATATGAAGTATTGAGATTAAGAGTGACGGATGTATCAAATGAATCTGAATATCGTGATTATCGATTGGATGTTAAAAAGAGGCTCAACATACCTTACAGAAGAGAAGAAAATTTGAAAAAATTGGAGGCAGCATTCAAGTCAAACGAAAATCGACCAGGTGTTTCTTCTCTCTCAATTCAAGAACAACGTATTCAGACTCTTGATAAGGAGTTCAAGGCTCTGGAAGAAGAATACAAAAAAGTGATTAGAAGGCTTGATAACATTTCCGACTGTTAATTTATTTTTTTTTTAAATTCGGGTGTAACCCTGTCTTTTTTAATTTTTTAGTAATATTATTTGATTTATTTTTTTAAATTATAACTCGCAAGTGAGTGTAAACCTTGAATTTATGTTTTTCATTGTAAACGTTTTTTCGTACTTTTTTACATATATATTTTTCACAAGAAAAGAAGCGTGAAAACTTTCAAGTTTCCACCTGAAATCATATGATCATTTATCAAAACTTCGATTTGGTTTTTTTTTTTACTTTGGAACTTACTGATGTAAACTCTGTTGATACGAATAAAAATGTAAATACTCTATTGCGTTCTTTTATTTATTGTAACTCAATTTATCATCGCGATATCTATTTTGAAATTATACTTAATTTAAGAAACTTTTATGTCAGACTTTCCAACAATCAAGAGCGTTTTAACGTCTGTACTTTTGGTAATAATTTCAAAGTTAAAATTTTTCTAAATTTTTCGACGAAAATTATTATATTTATGAATCATTGTAAATTCAGAAATATCCACTTGCTTTAAACTATTGCAAATAAAAAAATCGTTAAAATGGAACACTAATAATATATTCGACGTTCATTAATCTCTTAGCAAAGGAAAAATTAATACATGTATATATCCAACTATTATCGTTTAAAAAACATAACGGGGCTTGGTACTCGGAGTATAGGAAGAATCGTAAATTTAATCTCAAATAATGAATGGGTATTTGTAAAATTCGGGATGGTGACATTTTAAAAAATGATTATATTTTTATTTAATTAGAATGTATTATTTTTATTTTCAAAGTTACGTACAATAATAATTAATGAAATGATATTGAATTATATAGTCGTGTAAATTAACTAATTATATATTTATTTCCGACTTCGTGTTGCCGTAAAGTTCTGAAATAAGAAAAAAATTACGATTTTTAATGTATTTATGTTAAATAATATTTTAATTTCGGAAAGTTCAAGTAAAATCAATGCATACCTCCACATCTTTGGTGGCATTCGGTATTCTTTTCATTGATGAATATCACTGAAACAAGATTGACAAAAAAAATGTTACATTTTATTATGCAGTAAAAAATAATCAAAAACTTACATATCACAGCAAATGTTTTACAGAAATTTCAGAATATGTTAGCGTGAAATTGTATGAAATAATTTTTATAAATTTATAAATCAAACAGTCGAAGTAGTAAGTCTAATATCTAAACATGGATTTATTACGATGGTTATATATGGTTGAAAATACTATATCGAATGTAAAATAATTAATTTTTACCGTCACATCTTCGCTTGCAATCGGTTTCTCTCGCTGAATTAATACCGTAAGAACCTGGAATCGGAAATAAAAATTTATTAGAAAATGAACATTATTATATAAGTAAACACATTGTTTAGGCATACGAAATTTAAGAACATTTAATGACTGAGAAGTCACTTACCATGTGTGGCCAAGAAAGATTCTGTGAATGATAAAAGAAATTATTAATTTATTTATTTAAAGAGTGTAAAAAAGACATCTTTCTTTTTTAATTCTTACCTTCACAAGACAGCTTGCATTCAGCGACTTTCTCAGGGCTTGCCTCCTTATAAGTAAAACGAATAAATCCTGCGTATTCGTTATAAAATTTAATTTTTTGATATCTATATTATTAAATTCAAATAAATTACGTTACTTGACTTACCATTTATGCCGTACTTTTGTGTGCAAGTATCATGGCAGTAGTTTAAGTATCCGGCATATTTAGAGACATGACTCTTAGGCTGGTCTGTAGTATAAAATATTAATTATTTTAATGATATCAAATAAATAAATCAGCAGATTAATTTTCGTGCAAAATAAAATATCAAACATAAAAAATTATCGTATAAGTATATATAATATATTGTAGTACCTTCCGCTACAGCCAGAGCAACGACAACTGCAAAGAGTACCAAAGCGATGTTGGAGTTCATTTTCGATTGTTGATTATTAAAACGGTCGGAATGATCGCTGTACGAAAAAATTGGGTCTTAAATACTCAATAAGAATCCGCCACATATACACGTGATACCACGCCTAAATAGATCGAGGTTAATTCAAAACTAGGAAATATACTTAATAATAACAGTTGAGCAAACGCATGATATTATTTTATACTTTACTATTATATAGAACACACGCACAGCTGTTACTTGTTATTTAGTGGATTTTTTTAAATAAGATACGATACAAAATACAAAGTGTGGTAAATAGAAACGTATGTAATATTATCTTTATACATTTTTTACAATTAATATAATAAGCAATATATAAGTTCAACTTCAAATTAATGTTTTAGCAATTTTTTTACGTTTCTTATTAACAGATAAAGTTTGAATTTCCAAACCGTTATTATTTATTATAAAAACGTATATCGATACGCATTGTTTGAGAACTATATTAAACCAATTTTTACAGTGGGCACGTATGTAGAATGAAGATTATATTTTTAAATGTCAAATTTTTTTTCAAATGTGTCATGAATACTTATAAGTGTAGAGTCAAATGTTTCTGTATTGTACTTATTTCTTATTTATATAATAATTAGAGAGGCGGTGACTGAATATATATACCTGAAATAAAATGTCGAGAAATGAACAATTATTTTTTTAGTTTATAAAGTAATATACGTGGTGGATACCAGTAATTTGTGCCAATTAAGCGCTGCTGCCCAATCAGCTTAGTTCGTTCTGAGAACGTTCCGCAGGAACGTTGCTTTTGCAACTTTGGAACGTTGCAGAACGCCTCGCCTAAAACACGTTCCAGAAACGTTTCAGAAACGTCTTTCATGTTGCAAACAACAATAACGTGGTAAAATCACGTGGTTTTTTGCAACAGGGTTTGAAAGTCCTCGAAAAATTACTCAGGTTATTACTTGTCACGTTGCATGAACGTTGTCAGAAACACTGTTACATTATAACGTATAATACTAGTGGTTGTGTATAGTATACCATCATTTTACTATGTAACAACGTTCTAACAACGTGCCTAAAACGTGAGAGGAGGAACCAAGCGTTTCAAAAACGTTTTGGCGACGTTCTAAAGGAACGTCTTTTTTTACAACATTCACAGAGAACGTTGGTTTTATCACAAACACGGGCATTTTTACTTTCCAGCCACTTCGCTACAATTGTTCTTAGAACGTTTTTCAGCAAAGTTGCAAAATCGACGTTCCTCTCGAACGTTCTCGATTAGAATATATAACGAACTGTGCTGATTTTGGAATATGGCGTTTTGCGTGGAACCTAAACTTAAGTTCGCTTTTAATATTAACGAAGATGGATCTGTCTTATATCGTCAAATGAGAAACGAAGCGCTGCTTATGTTGAATTTTTCTCGACTTTGTGAAGGAAGTGCGTCAGGGAATCACTGTCATCGAAGCCAGTGAAGTTACAGGACTACAGCAAGGTGTGGATAAACTGACTGACCTCTATTTAGGCGCTTGCAAATTATTATTTTTACTGATTATTAATAATGAATTTATTGTGAAAACAATAACATAAGGGGAAATTTAGGCAAATAAACAGCTTCAATTAAAATTTTAGATCTTTTATACATAGATTAAATATTTGTCGAGACAATCATGTTTTATTTCGGGGACTACTAGAAAGCACATTTTTATATTTTGTTTTCAGTTACATTATGCATGTGGGTCTTCAAAGGCGTGTTGATCGACGATTTTAGTAGATTATGAACTTCGTACAACGTCACTTGCTGTATTGGAGGGTTTGTTGTGCGTTGGAATGTTATTGCTGTTCGATATATAATGAATGGATATTTGTGAACTCGCGATGGTGATATTTAAAAAAATGACTAATATATTTTTATTTAATTAAAAAATAATTATTTTTATTATAAAAATTGCGTACAACAATAATTAATGAAATGATGATATTGAATTATATATTTATGTATAATCATGTGAATTAACTATTAAGCCTTTTTGTTCGACTTCCTGTAGCCGTAAAGTTCTGAAATAAGAAAAAATTAACATTTTTAATTTGTATTTATATCTGCATTGACTATTTTAACTTTGGAAAGTTCAAGTAAAATCAATATACCTCCACATCTTTGGTGGCATTCGGGATTCTTTCGGGGGTAACTTTTTCCACTGATGTATATCTCTGAAACAAGATTGATAAAAAAAAATGTTATATTTTATTATGTAGTGAAAAATAATCAATGTAAACATTTTTAGTAGAAACATCAGAATATAATATGCTAGTGTAAAATTGTACTATTTATAAATCAAATAGTCGAAGCTAGAAATATTGCAAGAAATAATATGTTTTTGTGTAAGTCTAATATCTAAACATTGATTTATTACGATGATTATGGTTGAAAGTAGTATATTGAATGTAAAATAATAATTAATTTTTACCGTTACATCTTCGCTTGCAATCGGTTACCTTCTCTGGATAAAACCCGTAAGAACCTGGAATCGGATATAAAAATGTAGTAAAAATCACTATTTCTTAAACAATTAACGTTATTATATAAATAAATACGTGAAGTCACTTACCATACGTAGCCGAGAAAGATTCTGTAAATGATAAAAAAAAATTGTTAAACAATTTATTTAAAAAGTGTTGAAGAAGATATTTTTCTTTTTTAATTCTTACCCTCACAAGACAGCTTGCATTCAGTTTCTTTCTCAGGACGCGTCCTCTTGTATCCTGTGTATTCATTATTGAATTTTTTTTTATCTGTATTATTAAATTCAACTAAATTACGTCATTTGACTTACCCTTTTTGCCGAATTTTTCTGTGCAAGTAAAAAGGCAGTCGTCTAATTCTTCGGCATATCCAGAGACCTGACCCTCAGGGTAGTCTGTAGTAAAATATTAATTTTTTTAATTATACCAAAAAAAAAAAAAAAATAAATCAGCAGACTGATTTCCGTGTAAAATAAAATATCAAACATAAAATTATCGTATTAAGTATATTCTAGTACCTTCTGCTACAGCCAGAGCAACGACAGCTGCAAAGAGTATCAATGAGATTTTGGAGTTCATTTTTGATTATTGATTATTAAAACGATCGGAATGATCGCTCTTCGAAAAAAATTGGGTCTTAAATACTCAATAAGAATCTACTGTATATATACAGGTGAAATTTAAAATAACAGTTGAGTAAACATACGATTCGTCCCTAGAATCTATTATTTTTCCATACGTGCAAACAGTAAAGTGGAAAACTTATTGGACACTTTACTATAGAACACACGCCCGGCTATTGTTATATATTAGTGGAATAAGTATAATAATATAATTAGAACTTATGTAAGATTATCTTTATACATTTTGTGCAATTAATAATAATCAATATATATGAGTTCAACTTCAAAATAAAATAGATGATTGAAATTTGTGTACTTACTCTAAATAAACAATCCATTTATCGAGTAGGTTGCAAATGGCCCGGAAAGTTTGCTCTGTTAAAAAAAAAAGTTTTACCAAGTTTTATACAATAATAAACATTTAGTACACATAGATTTCATGAAAATGGGCTGTTTTATATTTTATATAACATCTAAAAAATCAGTCCGAAAAACTTCCAGAAAAATATTGTTTTTACAGATAACAATTAAAACGTAAAGCTATAGAGTTTTAGCAATTTTTTACGTTTTTTTATCAACATAAAAAGTTGTAAATTTCCAAACCGGTATTCAATATAAAAAAGGATATTGACACTCGTTATTTGACGAGCTAATAAACCAATATTTACAGTAGAATAAATAATTAAAATTGTAAAGGTCAACTTTTTTCAAATCAGTATCATGAATATTTATAAGTATAGAAATATTTCTGTTTTGTACTTTTATTTCTTATTGACTTAATAATTTAAATAAAATGATGAGATTTAGTTTATCATTGGATTATACTTGTGCCCAAAAATAATATATATTACATGATGTGAAACAAAAGATTCGAAAATTCTCATTTGAATCGAAGCATTTTATTTTGCAGATATAAAATTTATACTTGTATTTATTTATTTATTTATGTTTCGTTTTGATCGTGGCTATTGTGCCTTTGTCAAAGATCGATATTACTCATTTTTTAAAATATGCGTTTAATAAATTCATTAAATAAAAAGAAACAAAATTACTACATACATAGTTGTGTAAGTAAATTATAAGTCTTCGTATGGAGCTTCCCCAAATACATATATCATTGCGCAACGATTTACCCAAAAACATTCGAAATTGTTATAAGATATGTCAAAGACGCCAATAAAATTTTTGAAAACTTTTTGATACGTCCTGTAACTAGTTATTATAAAACCTAAAAATAAATAAAATAAAAAGTTTTTGGATCAATAATAATGCATTTTCGATGGTACCCGATCACAAGCTACTGTTGGCATGGTAAATCTAGTTGTTAATCAATATTCTGTCTAGAAGAGCCGCATAAAAATGTGCCTATGTCTGGGCCCAATGAAGTCCGGAAAAACTCTTCTTTTGAAAAATCTTCGTGGAGACAGCATAGACGAAGCTAATTCAACTGTCCAGACAAATGGTATCAACCTTTTTAATGTACGCAATTCCGACAGACATTTCGAACTTGTCATTCGAGAAATCGGAGGTAGCATGGCACCGATTTGGAGACATCATCTCGACAGGGTAAATGCTTTTTGATTTTGAATTATAAAACAATAATGATTATGATAATTGCAGTAATTATTATTCTATTAATAGTCACTTTCAAGATTTGATTTTTCTATAATATGCCTTTAAAAAATATTTTGTGGTATAATTAAAAAAAATGAGAAATAAACAATTATTTTTTAGGTTTATAAAGTAATATACGTGGTGGATACCAGTAATTTGTGCCAAATAAGCGCTGCTGGCGTTTTGCTATACTCGTTACTAGTGGAACCTAAACTTGCGCTAGCAAAGTTCGCTTTAATCTTAACGAAGATGGATCTGTCTTATCGTCAAATGAGAAACGAAGCGCTGCTTATGTTGAATTTTTCTCGACTTCAAAAAGAAGTGCGTCAGGAAATCACTGTTATCGAAGCTAGTGGAGTTACAGGACAAGGTGTGGATAAACTGAGAGAATGGATTTTTGACCCAGTCACCCTGGCTAATGCAAGTCGTCGATGAAGTTCGGAATTTTTGTACAATAGCATAGTGTTTTTGAAAATCTATATATTTTCATTAATCGATTTTGTCTTAGACTACACAATAAAGTTAAAAAAACCGTTCAGAATAAACCAAAGGAAAAATCTCCATATAGTGAGATTTTACAACGCACACTGAACTTACAAAGATACGAATTTTACTTTACAAAGTGTGAATATTGGCTTTTAGTCACAGCTGATCATGATTTCGAATGAATTATATATAATTAGCGTATGCCATGACGTTGCATCCGACTCTTACATATTTACATAACTTATGAGTACTTGTATGCGAGGACCGCGTGCTCAACGATTCATATGTTATTGCGCTCAGGCACTATAATCAAATAAATATCCTCGACGCATATTTAATCGCAATGTTATACACTTTTTTGTGAAATCAATAAAAAAGCATTTTGTAATTAAAATTTAGTGTATCCTTGTAAGATCTTCAACAATCTTTACCAAGTCATCAACTGTTGCTTCTTTTTTCATTCCACTGCCATCATCAATCTAAAACATGAAACATGAATGTAAATTTATGTCCAAAATAAGCGAGAAGTAATCAAGCCTTTGCATTAATGAATATAAACTTACCACTAAACCCAGAGCGACTTCAGCCATTTTTTCATGATTCAAATCCAGAAAGCTCTCTATCAAATCTCCATCGATAAATCCTTCACACTGTTCTATCTTCAAATCTGTATTGAAACTTCTCCAGAAATTGTGTTCAATTTTGCCCACACTTTTTATGACGGATGTTAGTCTGTCTTCTAAATTACGAAGGAACTCATAAAACGTTGACGGAATTTGTGTTACTAAACCAATGGCACCACTTACAGTGCCAAAAAGTACACAACCGTGAGTTGGAGTGCTTGATTCACCCAAATGTTGCATGACTAAAGACCCATGTCTAAAAACGTTGACCATATCACCCAAATGAAACTGTCCAACTTCTTGCATTTGTTGTCTTTCTTCCTCAGATGTAGCAGCACTGTATACAAACGACAAATTTAGTAATGTGTATTAATTTTATTACAGAGATAATAATAATTATCAGCTGCTTACCTGTCTTTTTGACAAACAAAAAGGTTGAAACAATTTTCGGCTCCCAAGAAAGTATCATCATCCAAAATTTCGATAGAGGTCATCCAATTAGGATTGTAATCCCTCGCAATTTCTTCAAAGCTGCCTTCCATAGTTTTGTATTGAAGTAAAGTTACAGATCTCATCAAGTCTCCCACAAGTACAAAATCGCCTTTTGTTTTCAAGTATAAGGCTATAATATTATTGAAATGACTGCACTCTAGCCTCAACTCTTTTTCAGCAGTCCATTCAAATAATCTGACTGTGCTGTTAATGCTAGCCAAAAGTTTTCCGTTGAATTCAACTAAGGAATAACATGAACCTTTGATTTCTTTTTCAGCAACCTAGAAAAAAAAACATTTTTAAATCCACACATTTAAAAGAATTAAAATCATTAACATAGATCAAAATATTTTTATACTTGTGTCAATTTTCCGTCATTCCAATAATAAAGCAAAATCCTGCCCGATTTCGGCTCTGATTCGTCAGGATTGATCATTGCCGTACCGACAATATAATATGGTGTTGGATCTTCCCCTAATTTTGTAGAAATTAAAGACATTGCGTATTCAGTCGGTACCAAAGTATGAGCATGAAGTACTTCAAAGGTGTGTTGATCGACGATTAGTAGATTATGAACTTCGACTTCTTGTCCTACGTCACTCGCTGTATTGGAGGGTTTGTTGTGCGTTGGAATGTGATTGCTGTTCGATATAGAAGCTGCTTGCGTCGAAGCGGATGGTCGGACAACATTAACGCCATTGCTTTCTTGAATATCAACGCGCATCGTGATTACTCCAAAGGTTTGAGTACTTTCCTGATACGCGATCCTTCTCGGAGATTCATACAAGGGTACAGTTCTTATATGGAGTTTTTGTATTTCATCAATTGTTCCAATTGTAACTGTAAAAAAATAAATGGTAAATAATGATTAGAATATAGCAGAATAAACATGTTTGATTTCTGTTATCAAAAGTTAGTATTAATTAATTACCAGTACTGTCTGTTGCAAGAGCTAAACTGTCTGGATATGATTCTGCATTTAGAGAACACATGTGATTGACCTCTTTCAAGTTAACATTACTGAATACAAGCTTATGATTAGAGCTGTAAATAACTGTAGGCCTATCAGAGCAGGCAAAAACATTTGTTGTTGAAAGAGATCTGAAAGTTCTCAAGACTGTTGGTTGAGTACCAAGCGTAACTTTCTTTTTATCGGCAAGCATTCCGTTCTGTTTGTTCAATGTAAAGTAATACATACTTCCATCGCCCAATGCACATAGAAGATACGTATTGCCTTCAAAACAAGTCATCAATATGGACCTGGGGATTATTTCACCACCAAGTAGTTCTTTGTTTATTTCCTCCAGTTTAGGTAAAGTTAAAATACGGACAGAAATGTCTGTCCATAAACCAACAGCAACAATTTTAGCTTCACTGTTTCCATCTAATGGGGATATGTCAACACATGCCACTTCATGCTGAAGAGTAGTGAATCCCTTTGAAACTATTTGATTACAGCTTATTTCTAAGTAGAACAAATCGTTTCCTGTTGCACAAAGTACTTGTGTGCCATTGCATGCTACAACGCTGATTGTCCTTTTATTATCAGGCTCCCATTCAGAGATGACAGATTTGCTTTCGTTGGAGATTAATCTAGCAGAAGTTGGTGTGATTTGAATAATCACGTCATTACTGACATTGCCGGTGTGAAACGTTTGCTCGTCTGCAACAAAGCCTGGTATATCTGTTTCTTCTACCTCCTCTCCATTTAACATTAAAATTCTTGTTTGTCCAACAAATGACAGTACCAAAGTATTGTCAAAGTTACCACTGCCGACTTTCAATGCCCACATTCCTTTTATTCCAGGCAGGTCAATACTCGCGTGCTCTTGAATGCCGATTCCATTTCTTATTATTCTTAAGGATCCTTCTTTGAAAGCTCCAGAGCAAGTGACTATTTGTCCTTGGCCTTGCCTCTCGAGATCTACAACAGCCATGTCTACTATAGGAGCAAGATTGGTAAAAGTTTCCATGGTGCTGCAGTATGAACCATTCTCATCAGGCTTGGTATTCAGTTTTATCAACTGAGAATCACCCAATCGACTGCCAATGAAGATAACTCCATTATCCAAGTATGTTATGCATTCTGGAATACTGACTTCTCCAAGTAATTCAACTTTCAAATCTTTTATCACCATGGAACCATCTGCTTTCTTATCCTGCTCCAAAAATAACATAAACAAATGGCCAGCCATATCTCCTAATAGGTAACGAAGTCCCTGATTGTCCACTTTAGCATAACATGTGATAGTGCTTTGTTTAATAATTGGTGGTACTACTGTTACATAAGCTGTACCATCGTGATATAAAATACTTTCTTGACCAATGATGATGGCTCCACAAATGGGTGAAGGAACTGGAATAACCATCATAGCTTCTCTTTCTACATTATCTTGCCTCCATGGAATCTTGACAAATTCCTTATCCCTCAATGAAATTTCATGAGTTTTGACATGCCTTCCATTGATGTCTTGATGAATTAAAATCAAAGTAGGATTTGTACAACCATGTAAAAAGTTAACATCCTGGACCTTGAATTATAATAAAACAGAATTGTTAATTAATAATGTTCAAAGATTTCATGCTGGCAAAAATTAAATTAATTCAGTAATAATTACATTTTGCTCATCCATACGTATAGAGGATGCTTTTAATTCTGGATTATCTTTGTCGAGTGGAATAATTTTAAATAAACCATCATAAAGTCTTAAGCCAATAACTCTTGCTTTGGGATCGATTACAGCTTTGATTCCAGTCTCAGAAGCCTTGCCTATTCTATCGGCTACATTGCCATGAGCTTTTGTAATTATTTCAATATCCTCTCCCTCTCCAATGCACTCCAAGATCATTGCATTGTAACGCGTTGTTAACAGAAAGAGCAGGTCCTTCTTTTCGTGCTGTAACATGAATTAGTGAATAAGCCGTACTGTCAACGATGCTGCGAAATCATGAGAAAGTAAGAAAAAGAATCATTGTGGACTAACCTGTGGTCTGAAAAATTTGACCACAGCAATTTTGCCGTATATGCCAACTTCTTTGAGAGGACGAAGACCCTCAGGTGTCACAAGGTAGATCTCGAGCCTCATGTTTTTCGCCAAAATCAAATTCAGATCCGTGGGTGACGTAAAATTGCCTTGACATAGAAAATGCAAAATTAGGGCCAAATTGGAGGCTTCAAGGCGCGCTCGAGGGCCGCCTTTCGAGCGTGAGATAAAAAAAGCAGGTTAACTTACCGGTCACGCAAGCCGTGACTGCTGTTGGCTTGTGAGCCGTTACCACGTAATGGTGAGCCATTGTTTTCATTCTACTGTCTCGTGATTTATACTATAAAATCATCGATAACTTCGACAAAATCACTTATTTAGCCGAGCCGCAGTTGGCGAAAAATATACCGAAACACCGACTCTCTTGTCCCCGTCGTGTTTTCAATCTCGATACGAATGAAGTTGGCGTCGGTTTAGAATGGTGCGAAATTTGCCGATTTTACTTCTTAATGCGAAAGTGGCGACGCGAAAAGGGTGGGCGGGATATTTGAATAATACCATGAATCTCGCATTCTCGCCCGAAAAGTGTCGAACGTAAGAGTGACAATACAATAGTCTAAATAGTACCTATAGGTACTTATATTCATTATATTTGAATTCGCGTATATTTAAACATGAAATCGGGAGCATCAGGCCATCGTAAGGCTTCACAATGGCCATATCATGCCTGAAGTTGGCGACAATCAAATACGCGATGAGTGTCCGATTTTGAATTTTGAAATTTGCAAATGATGATGAAAATACGTTTAATAATTTCAATTTGTTATTATAATGACGTTTGCTTCTTACTGAATTAATCGTTATTTATTTAGCACTTGATCTTGTAAGTTATAATAGAATCCATTGCAACGATTACATTTTATTACCTAATATTAGTTGGACTATTAAAACAATTAAAACGTGCGGATCACAATTTTTACATTTTCCCTATGTTAAAATATTAAGATTATTATCTTATTATCTACAAGTGAAATTTTCATCTTTCAAGTCACGCTTTTCAAAAGCACTTGCCTTGACCTTGTTAATCCTCTGTCAAACTTTCGTAACGCAATGTTCTATGTATAGAGTAATAGAGGTTATGTTATGCTAAAATTGGGAGCAGAAATGTCTTCCAACGACAACGAACGCGGCATGTGACACACGTATACTTATTGCCGTGTAAAACTATGAAAATACGAAAAATTATATCATACTTATTTTTATAAACAACTATCTTTAAGATTCTGTTAGCAAGTCAAACGTTAAAATGGAGGAGGATAATCAGAGTAGTATTTTTGATAAATTCGCCACTTTTATGGAACATGATACTAGAGGAGAAGAGGTATTTCTTATGTTTGTTTTGATTATGAATACTTATATCTGTTTGCCAGAATAGAACATTTTCTTATATTTTTACCTGTTCTGTTGTAGATTCTTACTTATGGAGTTGCGGGTGCAGCATTGTTGACTGCGTTGTACAAAATAAGACCGGTTTGTATATAATACCTTGCAAGTTATATAATATTTATTGACAACATTAATTTTTTACAAGAAAATTAACTTGCTTTATTTTGTTTGCTTCAACTTTAACTGCATAATCGTATACAGTTTGCTAGGTTTACTAGTCCCTCTGATGTGCCTCGACATTTTTTTAAGAAGAAAGTTTTACTGGAAGGTGTTGTTAAGAATGTTGAACCAGCTGAGCAGCCATATCTCTTAGTAGATCATAAACCGTTAGTTCCTTTACCTAGATTAGGTTCACCTAAATATCTACCTGTAAAAATAGCCGGAGTCAATATAACTGGAAATGGTATATGTTAAAATAAATTCAAAATCTAAATATATGCATATACATGTAACTGATTAATAATAGATTATATTGGAAATTTGTAGGTCTCAGTTGGTTGCAAGCAGTGGTTAAGGGACAGAAAATTACGCTTTTACCAATAACTGTTGAAAACCAGTTTCTAACTTGTATAGTAACGGTGCCTCAAAAGGATAAGGTCAGTGGTTAATGATGGGTTTGATATACTGTAATTATTTTTCTGTAGAATCATTAATTGATAAAAACCAATGTTATTGTTTAGGAACCTTTTTCTGTTGGAAAGGAACTGGTTAAAGTAGGATTTGGCACTGTGCAAGAAATACCTGCTTCGTTAACAGACAAGGATTTAAAGGGTTATCAAAGATCTCTACAACTTGCTCAAAAATGGGCAGAAAGAAAAAGAAATGGTATCTGGCAGTTTAAGTACTCTCCAACTTTGTTGTGGAAGCTTAGAAATAACATAGATAATAAGTTAAAATCTACACTTCCAGTTTCTTTGGCGCGATATCTTAATATATAAATTTTTATAGTTATTGGCTATTGAGATGATTTGTAAATGCATATTATGAATATACATTTTATAGATTAATTTTATCTTTAGAGGTGCGAAAACAACTGTTGATTTTTTAATGTTATGAACATAACAAATCATTTTGATGGAATAAAGACTCGAATTATATTTATATTAAATTACGAATATACGTTTTGTGATTACCAAACCTCGATAATAGGGTAACAGATTTAGAAAAGTTATTACTTATAAATCGCTTTTTATTGTTTCACAATGAAATATACAAATGGATGAGACTAGGTAACTAACAAGGTTGAAGATGGAACGCTTCATCTCAGCCTTTTACAATTGTTCAATCAAGCACCGGCAACAAACAGTTTACTTGTAGTAGTTCTCTGTGATTTTTTTTACTAACTGCTTCTGACATTTTTCACGATTTTCTTTACGCACTATAGTCCTAGTATAATGAATTATGCATACATTATCTATGAAAAGTGCAAGTCTCTTTGGTTGGTCTTTTCTTAAAAGAAATGTTTAAAATGTGTTTTTTTGGCAACACTTTTATTTATATATTTATATATATGTGTGTCATACTTTCGAAAAGAAACTACCTTACAATTTAATGAGAATTTCCTTCTTATAAGAAACGTTCGATGCGCGTGAAAGAGCTAACGAAAGATTTCGTTTATATAACGTTATTTTATTCTCATTTGAAAATTGTCATAGTATTTTGTTTTTATCACACGGTAAAGATTAACGTGATTTTCGCATGGTAATAACGTGATGATGTTTACTAGATTAATTAGCAATGTGTCTGTACAGCTCGAAGGACATTGCGCGCAAGTTTCGCGTAACTCGAAGACAAAACTATTTTATCCTTGTCGATTCAAAAGAATAAAAATTCATTCATGAGTAGAAAAATGGATCAGCTAATATATATGGCCTCTTATTCAACACGCAAAAGTGTCTCTATGAGAAATGTACAAATTTCCACAGTGTGCTTCGATTGGAACTGATTTGTCATTTATATTTCCTTCATCTATTTCAAGTATTTTTTTTATCTCAATCAACTCTAATAAATACAATTAATCAACGTTTTAAATATTTTACAGACTAGGTTATTAAATAACAGTATTACTAATTCATAAATTTCTACCAAACGTAAAACGAAACTTTTTAAAATGCAATTTTACAAGCGGCAATATACTTATATTATATATATCCGATTGAAAAGCCCGCATAATCGGTGTGTGTCACTTATAATTAATACTTTATTTATACACAATAAATATGTTCGTTCCTCGTTCGCTACCTCAGAATCATCAAAATTGAATCTCTTAACGTTCGATATTCTTCGGAAAAATGTCATCGAATCAAACGCTTTATAAAGCCATCGTCTCTCTCAGTAGATTAATCATCAACTCCAATATCCCTGGTTGCCATCATATATAACGTATAGCTATCGTATTTCAGCAATTCGAGAACATATCCTACTCACTCACGTCACGTATAATTTCGTAGTAGACATGATATAATCCATCAAAACGAGGTAAATCGTAACGCATACAATATACATGTCAGACAACGTAGTATATAATATACCTCGAAAACAAACATTGCAACCGTCAGGAAAAGCCATAGTCAATCCATAAAATCCTTCGCGCAGAAAAAAAAAACATTGTCCGCCGTCGCGGTTGCGAAAATAGCGCTGGGTTCGCGTGTCGCACCTTCGTCCTAGAACTGCGACTCGACGATCGCGTCCTGAGAATTGACGAAGGTTACGCGTTTCGCGCGCGCGACGGTGCCCTCAGGGGGCGACCACTAATGCTATACAGTGATCTCTTGGATTTGAACGCGTTTCTTGACGCTTCCGCTCGTACTGCCTGCGACTGTGCTTAGCGAGCTTGAGGTCCTCTGAGGAGGTCGAGGTGGCATAGGGTGATCTTTTTGACCGCTGCTGCTCCGGGTTAACGTCCCCGTCTTCATGCGGTTGCGGTCCAACTGGTCCTGTATGCAGGAATCTTGCATGTGATCCTGAAAGAGTCGAGTGGGTTTTAATTTTTATACAGGAGTGTTAGTTTAATTTAATTGAACTACATGTTATTTTTGTGTAACGGATTTAAAAACGAATGGTATGTTGTTTGTTTTAGATTGAAACAAATAGTTTATTTGTGTATTTTCAAGATTGTTTTTGGCGAAACATTTTGTTGAATTTATGATTGATTAAAAAAAATATTCTACGAGATACAAACGAATAATCAAACGTCAGTTTAAAACTGAAAATAAAAGTTTTGTATGTATAGTATTGTGTTGCACACATGCAGCTGTTATGAATTTCTGTCGAACGAAATTTTTCGGGCATGAAAAATATTTCCCTGCAGGTAGCAGCGATTAGTTTTCGATACTTTTGTTAAAATCAAAATTCCGGTACGAGAATTCGAACTGTTAACTGTCATTAGTGTTTTAAAAAATATATCAATAAATACCTATGAATAATAGAGTTATTTTTATATTATATATCGCCATAGAAGAAATATTGAATTCCATCAAAGCTCACAGCTCAGTGAAGTAATCAATTATATTAAAATACATTCAAACGTTTGAAACGTTTACGGGATCAATAAACAAAAGAGCTATTATACTCCAATTAGTAAATATTCAAAAAATTCTATTAAAAGGAAATTAGGACTTCAAAATATAAAAAAAAAATTAAAATGATTAGATTTGGCTTGATTCCAGTACCCCGTCTCTCCCTATTCCACAATGATTCCTAACACCTTCAACTTAAAAACATACAATAAAAGTCATTCTCAGTCCACCTGAATAGACGACGGACTCTTTGGCAGTGTCGTGTAGCTGGGCGGCGGTTCCTGTGACGATCTCGGATTGTTCTCCTGTGGTTTAGTAGGCGACCTGCTGCTCATAGCCAAGCTCTCCTGTCCATTGTTCGATGCACAGGCCATAGCAGCTCTCTTCTTATCGCGATCTCTCTGATAGTAAATCCCGGCGAATATGAGCATGTTGAGAACAAGGAGGATACAGCCGACTCCCACGGTTATGGCCAAGGCTGTGGTCGTGCTGTAGTAGTGTCTGGAAGCCAGTCGCTGCAGAAGCTCTGCGTCGTCCTTGCTCTCGTCGATGATGGCGTTGATGTTTTGAGTACCGGCTGCTGCAAGGGCTGATTCCTCGTCGTCGTTACTCGTCGTGGCACAAGCTGTCGTTGACGAAGAGCTTGTACGGGTTGTTCCGGGGAGAGGCAGCGGTGTGTACCACTCGTCACGAACTGGTCCTGTGAAAAGAATTTTTTTTTTCAGCTTTTTTACTATTTTGATTATTTATCGTTGTTTTGCCGTCAATTTTAATAAAATTATATTATATTAAAATACCGAAACCATACAAAAATAGTTCTCTATACACTCTATTATACTTTCAATGCACATGAAATTCTGGGAAAAGGTATATATATTTCTAGTTTTTCTCGGGCCCTTTATTTGCGCAGCTTGTATTTCATATTTGGACTCTTCGGCAAACATTTTGATATGGGAAACGCGAATGTTTTATTTCCTTTTTATCTCGTTTGTAGCCGAAGGCGGTTAACTTTTATTCGAGATGAAAAAAAAAGGAAAAAAGTTTGGTTTTTTTTTTCGTACGTGCGTTTACTCACCCGCGTAAAAAAGATCGCCCTTCTCTCGGAAATGGTGATGCCTCATGGAAACGTCATCGCCAGGCTGATGAAGTTGAGGAATGAGGTTCAGCCACACTGCCATTTTATGCCCGCGATAATGATTCTTCATCTTTGGCTTCAGAGCTGGAGAAGACATTCTTTCGTAAGTTTAACCTTTCATCAATTTGATTTATTAATCTCAGTCTATAGAAGCAGACCTATATCTATAGGTTCTCTCTTTAAAATTCGTCGAATAGATGCTTTCAGCTTTTTTAAAGACTGACGTGGTAGTAATGGCTACAAAAAAAAATGATATTCAATCGAAGATTGGGATTGCTTTGCTTTTCAAAATATTTCTAATAATTCGCGCCTCTAGTGAAAATAAAAAAAATGTAATAAACTGTAAGATATATCATGTATAGTTTTTAATATTTTTTAGATTTTACTGTGGTTTGTGTCATTTTGTTACATATCATTTGATGTAAGAAAATAAAAAAGTATACAAAAATCGTAATATATATAATTTAGTAGTAGTCTTTCATATTGTTATATTTCAGTAAAAAAATAATAATTGAATAAGAATATCAAAATATAGAATAGAATTGAATTGAATTGTAAAAGTTTACAATAAATAAAAAAGGTAAATTTTTCCTAAGAGACCACCATCATACATAAGTACTTTCCTTTTCAAAATATTTCTGAAATCTTCATCACGATGAAAAGTCTATAATACAGAATATCGTAAAATATCAAGCGTGCGTACAAATAACCCCCTTAAAGCGCATACGAAATGAAGGCGCAATAGTCATAAATAAATGTCACATCAAAATCGAGATTAATTGAAACAACATCTCTCGAGCGTCGTGCAGTCAGGGTCGTAAATCATTTAATCGCATACCGCACGCGCGTTATTCCATACATTACAAATTACAATTTGCGAATGATATACCAATCATGAGATACTGCTGTGTTCCGGTCTCGTATTTCTCCCAGGTGAGTCCACGATATCGAGTCTTCTCCTTGACAGTGCCATAGTCGACTGATTCGATATTGTGCGGTTCGTTCGGATTTCCAGTCTTGGCGAAGTTCGTAAAGAACGTGAGGACAGCCTCGGCTACGCCCTGATCGGCTCGTGAGTAATTTTGAGGGAAGAATCGACCGCCTGAGATCAGTGGTAGACCGAATATGTAGGGGATAGCTTCGCCTCGAACACTGCCTAGCCTCTGTGAAATGGAAAAGAAAGTATTTTTTTTTTATTTTTTATGAATGTTTTGCACATTGTGGGATTTGTTTTCGGAAAATTCCAATACACGCATGTACGAGGAATTTCACAAAAAATATTTAGTTGAGGGGTTATTTTTTTGTGTTTTTTTCTTCTCGTTTTGTAGGTCAGACGTTAGAAAACGAGTAAAATTGTATAAGCCCCGAAATGTGGTTTACTCGAATTCACTTGAGAGAGTTCCAAAGCCGCAATTAAAAATTCAAATTTCCCGCCTAGAATTTAAATTTTAGTGTAAATGCTTATACATTTTTGTCAAACCCAAACTCACTTTTGTCCTCTGTAACGATGTTGCGATGTTGCTATTATACGACGTTCGAATATTGTAAGAAACTGGAAGTATAAATATGCGGAATTTCATTTCTTTACTGAGAAAAGTCGCGAGTAAGATCTACATAGAAACTATGTAAATTTTACAAGGTGTACACTTTACAAAATTTACTTAGTGTGCTAATTAAAAGCAACCGGATCAAACTTCGCAGAATCGTTTTTATCGTACCAAAATGTATGATTTTTTTCTGCAGTAGTTCTGCAATCTAATAGGTCTCATAATAGTCTTAGGTGAAAAATGCTTAAATTAGAAAATTTGTCTATAGTTTATATCTTCTATTGTAATGTAAAATTTATTGTATTGTGTAATACTCCTATAGTGACAGTATGTGAATTTTACATGCAACTTTTCTTCGTGAACTTATTTTTGTGATTATCGTTGATAAGTTAAAAACATTAATAAATTCGGTTATTCAGTGTACGATCGATAAAACCGAGATAATGGAATGAGTTTGATACCGCATTATATTATTCAACAGAAACCGAGAAATTGTATATTACAAACTAAATTTCAAAATTTTATCAGAAGAGCAACTATATAGTTACAATTTATAACGCGCAACCCATGACAAAAGGCAATATCCAACGTTTCTTTTTACATCCATCGCAGCAAACTGAAAAGAATAATAACGAGTGAAAATGACGTTACTCGGGTAAACGCACTTGTCTAAGTATACGTTTTTCTTCTTAATTAAAAAAGAGATCCTCAGCCTTTGTCATCGAGAGCGTATTCCATGGAATATCTGCACGCGCTATTATTATAATTGGGAAGAATTCGCTTTGAGGAGTTTTGTGTTTCAGAGCAGAGCCTCTTTCCGCCGCTGCTCTGCTGCTCTGCAGCTGATGTTTTCTCATTTCTCGTCGCGTCACGTCGTCTCGTCGTTCTTTTAGCCGGAGTAGCTCCTCCAAATCCGTTCTAATTAAATTGCAAACTTTCAAAAATCCAGCCTTGTTTACTCGTGTGTCCGACGAGATTTTAATTTTATATAAAATTCAAAGCCCGACTTTATACTTTCGCCGGAGAGTTGCCTTCGCGCGTAATTCTCCATTATTATGATGAGAGTATAGCGTGAGCTTTACTATATATACCGCGATGTTATATATATTATATTCTTTATAACTTTGGCTCGTTATTTTCTTTAATTTTTAATTCGAAGACAGTTTGAGGAAGCTTCTGAACTATACCGCTGTTATATTTCACTTATATACTTTGAAAGCTGATAAATACTTTTGACGCAGACCCTTGAAAGTTGTTGCTTTAACTTTTTATAGCAATTATCTTATATACAGTAGTTTCCTTTAAGAATAAATACTTTGAGTGCATGACAGTAGAAAGCGATTAGAAACTGTAATGGTGTACTTTGATTTATTTTTATGCAACTACATAATAACCGATTCTGCAACCCTCTCTATCGGAATGAATATTTCTGTTGTTATATAAGAAATTACTTATTTGTTTCAACAATAAATCCAGTTCAAATTCAAAATTTATTCAAAAAATATTACAAAATTGTAAGGAAGAGGCCAGTAGTACGTCTCTCTCCTGAAAGAAACTCTGAGGAATATCACACACAAAGGGTTGCCTCTAACCTCCGGCTGTCTGGCCCGGAAAGGGCAAACTTCACCCTCTACTCGCTTTCTACACTCGACGCTCCTTTTTTTTCTTCGTCCGCACGTGTGTCTGCTAAAGAAAGCTCGCTTGGCTTCTCCTCTGTGTAAAAAGACAGAGGAAAGGACGAGCTCTCGTGCGGTTTTCAATGTTCCTTTTCATAAATTGCCCAGACAATGGGGCTTACTCGCTAATGTTTTCAAGGGGGAGGGGAGCTTTGAAGTCGAAATTATTGAATTTTACACGAGCACTTCTCTTTGAAATTTATGCATAACGTTTCATCTTCGTTATTTTTGATCTTCATATTTCTCTGCGGCGACGAAGATAATTGGTTGTGTCGAGCCGTTTGATTACAATGATGAAGCCAAAATAGAAAATAGAAGAGCCTTTATAATAGAAGACAAAGTCGACGAGATGCCAAAATGTGCAGTTATAGTATGAGCGGCTCAAGTGTTATAGAAGCCCAACGACCAGAGACACAGAGAATTTATTATTCAATAACTTATAGTTGCCAACATGTTTTACCTTGTAAAAGCAGGTGTGCGGTATAAATTCAAATTATATGTAAAACGTTATTACAAAAATTAAAAAACTATCAATCAGTGGATAAAATAATTAAATACATAATATTTGCCAACATCTGACGTTGTAAGAGTTATTTTCCCCTTTACCCTCGAATCTCCAGATTTCAACGTATACAAAAAAAAAAGACCGTCTTTCAGCTCGCGAATGTAGAGCGACTTTCGAGAGCATCTAAAAATAAACGTGTCATTACTCACCTGAGGATAATCGCTGTCCTTGGTCTGATAATTAAAATGAAAGAAGTACGTGTTGGCTCCTCGTCTCGCATGATAAAAAGCTATCCTCATAAGCGGCGCAACTGTATGACCATCGCTAAGAGCTTCCATAGTCGACTCTCTAATGTTGATAGGATGTAGCACAGGTTTATCCCAATCAGTATACTCGTTTCTCACTGCGCTGAAGATCTCGTTCAAATGGTAGACGTAAGCGTTGCGTATAAAGGTTCGCAGTACACGATTACGCTGGTCCTCTTCGAAACCATACTGGATGTCGTTGGCGTTGAAGTCGAGATAGGACTCGGCTGTCGAGACGCCAAGGATCAAAGGGACCTTGATGAAGGCGTCACTCAACCGTTCCATGTCCAGACCCGGATCCGGATGACTACCGTCCACTGGTACACTCGGACCGATGCTCGGCATGAATCTGCGGGCATATCAACATATACCTTTGAATTTTCCCGCTACTGCTTTGAGGATTATTATTATTGTAATACACACGTGATTTTCGATCTGCGGGCGTGTTATTATATTATATTTCGAAGGTTCAAACTTTTGTTATATAGCTGTATCTTTTGAAATTTTGCAGATTACATCTAAAAAGATTGCAGCTAACAGGCGGGAAGTACTTAAACTCGACGCCTTTGTGATGCGCCGCGCGGAGGGTAAAGTGGACAGGCGCACGGTGAAAAGGCCATTCTTAATTTAATGAAAAATTCTTTATCCTCAAACTGAGTTAAGTCCTTGTAATCAGATTTACCTGTCTCTCCTGCGCTCGTTATCTTTTCACGAAACTTTTTTCAAGTGTGATATATATAGATCATGTATATGAAGATAACGCAAAAGCCGAGATATAAGAATAGCGGCATCGTTATATTTATAAACAAGCGAGAAATAGTAGCAACAAATGATAATGAAGTAAGTCGTTAGAGAGATAATGGCAAGATTTTCTTTTACGGTGTATAACTGCGATTGTTTTTAATTTGATTTTGAGAAAACAATTATTTTACAATCAGCTTATCATCTATTTTTAGCTAAGAAATTAGTAGGGATATTTGAATGTTCTAAAAAGAAAACTTTAATTTTAAACTGTTATAAATGCTGGCAAAAAATATAGGAGAATATTTTAAATCTCCTTGATACTGTCGATTTTCAAGTATTTTTGTATAGCTACTCTTGAATCATTATAACTATATAGTATCTCTAGAGTCCAGTGTGAAACAATTCAAAATTCAAATAAAAGTTTTTTGTGTTTAATGTAGTTTACTTTTTACATCTTTTATGTCACCTCAATGATATAAATGTTCATAACGAAGATTAGTATGCATTTCAATATTGGCGCACTTTTTCCAAGAATTCCTTTTGAAGTAACAACATTGTTTCCGCGTTTTCACGAGGATTAACCTTTTCCGAAATGGAATTAAAAATTATGAGAAAATATAAAACGTTATATTCTCTCAAGTGGACTTCTCGGAATAACTGCTGAATCTGAAATGTACTACGAGGGTCCAGCATTGAAAACAGGATCTCCAAATTAAACTATATTCACGTACTTGATTTCGTTAAGCTCGACGTCGAGCAGAGCTTCGAGGGAGACAGCCCTGAGGCATTCGGCGATGTCCTCGTCGTTCTCATGTCGACAGTCGAGCTGTTTGGCGACCTGAACCCGCAGATCGTTTGGATCGTGTACTGAAGCCCATGGACTCAATGCGGATCCGCTCAGCAGTACTATGTTGTGGAACAGACCTGTAAACAGATGCATATATTTCTTTTACATTCGATTACATTTGGTTAAATATTTGCTCGAGTGTATTACGAATTAATTCGAAGTTATTCCAGAGTCGAAGCTGAATTACATGTTGTGTAAACACTAATCAAATTGTTAATTAATATAAGAGCGTTTATTTACGATGGATTTTTTTGTGTATAACGAGATAACGCGTGAGATTCACGTTTATTATGAAACAGGCTGATGTGTATTGCAGAAATAACTTGAGTTTATGTGATGTAGCGCGCGAGCGCTATATAATAAAGTAGCGCAAAAGCTTTGGTGACAGCGACACTATAATCGTCACCCGCTATGAGGATTATAGCACGTTTAATAGAAGGCCTATTGTAAGTCTTCATTTTCATTGCCCCTAAATAATATAAATTCGTCTAAACCCCCTATAAACTTGTGGGTTTTATTTGTATGATATAGCTCAAGTGTATACTCTTGTGCTCTCTAAAAATGTCAATTAAAAATACGTCTATATATCAGACATCCCTCAGTTTAGCGGACAGGATGTTCGTAGCCGATTTTATCATTCAACTATTTTTTTTTTTTGTAAAAGTAGGTGTAACTCATAATTTATTATAAACAATTAGCGAATATTGATGTCTCTCTTTCACTTGAAGAAATCAATTATACACAATAGATCATTTTAATTCTAATATAAATAAATATAAAAAATCTTCATAAATTGTGATTTTTGTAATCAAATAAAATATACCTTTTTGTATTATTCGGTAATATTTACGCACAAACTTAAGAAGCTTTCTACGTGTAAACGTATAAAAAAACTATTTCAATTTAAAATTACCTAAAGATAATATAAAATCAATTAATATAACTATTGTTTTGTTTACACTTTTAAACGATTTACCTACAAAGTATAGATACGTCGATACGACATGATCCATACCACCAGCCCATCTCAGCTGACCACTAGACTAGAACATTTTTCATCGTGACATTCCTCCCCTCTCTCTCTCTCTCTCTCCTACATACAAATACCAAGCCCAGCAATTCTCGTAAACAATCGCACATCTCGCATTGTTCCGAATTACAACTCTCCACACCGATCACAAAGATCCTCTTCATTCGTCTGCACACACACACACATACACATACACACCGAGAGTCTCTCGAGTATATACAGGCAGCTTTATTGCAGCTATTAAAAGATGACGCGGTAGCGAGAGAGAGAGAGAGAGAGAGAGAGAGAGAGAGAGAGAGAGAGAGAGAGAGAGAGAGAGAGAGAGAGAGAGAGAGAG
>UCOJ01000845.1:0-59745 GCA_900474305.1 Cecidostiba fungosa | reverse complement strand
AACACACACACACACACACACACACACACACACACACACACACACACACACACAAAGAGCCTCAAGAAGAAGAAGTAGAAGAAGAAGAAGAAGTTGGGAGTCCAGTTTCCGCTGAGCTCCGAAAAACGACGACGCATTCAGTCCACCATTCATGTACATATAGGTATATATCTCCTTTCGATGTGTCAGTATACGGTCCCTCTATTCTTCGCTATAAATGTAGTCGATCGGTCTATATATCTGGCATAGTCTGCCCCTCCAGCTTTTCCTGTCTGGAATCGAACTGCATCGGACGAGAGATGGATGCATGTTTGTGAGACCGGGGGAATGTTTGCGTGATGTGTATACACGAGATGGAGGTGATGCTGCTCCAGTTCTGTCCGTCGAGGGACGGAATAATCCTGCGCTTCCGCAGCTGCTTCTATATACTGTTGCCGAGAGCTACATCTCGATGGATATCGAGCTGAGCTTTTTGGCATCTTCGTGTGTGTGTGTGTGTGTGTGTGTGTGTGTGTGTGTGGGTAAAGTTTGCGTTGTGGACTGAAGTGCTTCTTGGGAATTTTCTCGAGGGGGTTTGTTCTGGGGTTGGTATATAGATGTACATCGGATGTTGTTCTGGTTTTGTGAACAAGGCTATGGTGCAGGTTTGCCGATCGTGTTTTGAGTGCCTTGATTTGTCGATGACAAAACATTTGAGAGTTTGTTCTTTTTTTTTATATTATTTATTTAATTGTACCGATATATTTATAGAGTTAGTACGAATATTTGACGAATAAATTTAATAAATTATATTTGCACACAGCATCAACAATTAAACTATTTTCCATAATAAATCGAAGCAAATTTCTGCCGCCTCCGCAAACATCCCAACTTCGACTATATTCCTCATATCGATCCCCTGAAAGAAGCCGAGAGGAAAATTCATCATCGGCAACGCTGTATAGACTTCACCAAAGCTTTCGAGTAACGAATAGCCTGACGGTCTACGAGCCTATGCAGAAACCGCGAATCAGACTGTAGATTTAAACCGCGAAAGAATCTCGCCCATATACCGCTGGATTTGTACGTGCCAGTATAGTGACTGTATATATGGTACTCGTCTCTCTGATGGGCGCAGCGTCTGGCATCCGAGGAATATATATATATGCGCGCCTGTCCGATGGACATACGCGTGCACGAATGCGTATTGATTTTAGGGTGCTGCTCTCGTTGGATGAATCAGCTATTTCGGGAATTCCGTTTACCAAATCTTACGTTATGGGAATGGACTCTGGAAATTTATTGGTATTGGAATGGAAATTTATTTGTATTTTGATGGAATTTGGTAAGCTATTCGAAAAATTGCATTATTTATTCCGGTAAAAAGAAATTTGACGATAAGTTGGCTATAATTATTACTGTTTAATTTTTTCATCAAAATTAACGTCACGCTATAGTATTATCATGGATTTGAATATCTTTTGATAAGGCTTTTGATAGCGTTGACGAACAAAAATGGTCAATTATTCATCAAAGTTTTTACTTCAATAATAATACAGCGTTATCTATCTCAGTAAATAATAATTTAAATATATGTAGAATTGATCAGTAGACTCGCCAGTTCTTTTGCAAAATTCATACGAGCACAAATACGATCCTAATACACTAATGGCAAATTTCCCGCAAACTTCATGGTTTACGATCGTACGATCGCATCAGGTGTCTATCTATATCCATCGGAAGTTGGCGTACGTCTGCCAGAGTTTCATTGCGAGGATTAAATCTTTTCGTCGCGCGGCTCGCGCAGCGAGATATAGGTATCGTTAAAAGTCCCAGGAAATTTCGCTTCGTGGATCACGGAATTTACAGTCTCTTTTTATTATCCTCTCTCTCTCTCTTGCTCGTGACGCCGTCGCGATTAAAAGCCTAATAATGATCGAGGAAACGGCGGAAGAACTTTGAAAGTCGGTGTAAAAAGTCCATTAAACAGGCTTAGTAAGTGTTTTTGGAGGGGTATTAAGGATATCCCTGAAGGGAAGAAAGAATCGATCGCGCAATCGATAGATTAATTGTTTGATTGGGAAGATTATTGTATCCTTTACGACGCCTGTGACTTCTGGTAGACTCTTGTATAGCTTTGGTTATTTGCCCAACCACTTCCTTTCTTATACGACCACACAATTATTATTTTTCAAGCTAATCTCGTACAAATATTTCTCCATCATGTACAATAAAGAAAGCTTGCAAGCTCTCCCCCAACAAATCGTCGCCAGTCATAAAACCGTCTTCCATGGAAAGCAGCTACGATTTTACTATAATATATACACGTAACCCGGTCAAAGTGCACGTGTGTATATATACATAGCGCAAAATTCCCCATAAACCCGAAGCCACTGCCGCCTCCCCTACTACTCTGCAAGTGAAATCGCCGCTCTGAATTATCGCCCGCGGCTTTTACACACATGTACGTGACGTCGTCGTTCTTGCCGTCGTCATAAATTTGCACACGTATGTGTGTGTGTGTGTGTATAGGAAACCGGTATAATACCTGGAGTATTTCGTGCGGTGTCTGGAAATGGACCGGTACAGCACTGGTTTGTGCGGACGGAGCTTTTGGTTGGCGGAAGGAGGGATTAATGGCCGGTGATCGATTGCTGCTATACTGCTGTGCTGTTGCGTAAAGATTATGTGCGCGAATTGATCGGCTGTAATTAGCGATGCTCGATGGAGGTATTAAATACGCTCGGTCGACGCTGTTTACTAATATGCTTGGATAATTGGTCTTAGATAATAATATTATGCCATTATGTTGTCTGGGGTATTATTCTTCGGCGAAGCTTATTTGGAATCGTCGATTTGTATGTCAATACAGAAGTAATTGACATTAACCTTCAGGGACTTTAACAGACTGTATATTAATATTGTTATTAAAATACACGCGACAGCTTATAGTTTAATAAATAAAGTTTACAACCCGCCGAGTGCGATATATAGTTCATTGAGATTTCCGTTTCAAGATCGAGCGCGTATATTAATTAGAAATACTTAGGGGAAAACGATGCAGCGACTATGGAAACCAGTTTTCAACTATTCCAATTGCAATGAAAATGACTTTGACGAAGTCGCACATTCGCCGACAACTGCGCTTTGAAATGTCGAATGCATAATTCATGAAATAAATCATCAGCGCCTGCAGTAGTACAGGAGAAACCAGTTTAAGACCTGATGTGTGTGGAAATCGGGGTATATACCGCATGCGATAAAGAATTATTATCAGCCATAGGGTAGTTTCGTGCGTGCGCAGTTTAAATTGCAACCTGC
Source organism: Cecidostiba fungosa (assembly GCA_900474305.1). Taxonomy (NCBI): domain Eukaryota; kingdom Metazoa; phylum Arthropoda; class Insecta; order Hymenoptera; family Pteromalidae; genus Cecidostiba; species Cecidostiba fungosa. The sequence goes on along the minus strand of UCOJ01000845.1, from coordinate 56,445 downwards.
TATATATTTCTTTTTGAATATTTCATCACTCACTGTTTCTGAGCACAAAAATTAATAAAATTAAAATATACTCAAAAAATTTAATTCACTCTCAACCCCCTTTCCTCGATTCCCCGCGCGGCTATTTTCGCAAGGCGACTTTCTAATTAGCTCGGCCATAAAGCGAGTAAAATTATTGGGTACAAGTTGAGGTAGGCAAGACTCTGCGGAAAACGTGCGTGCGTGTGCCAACTTATATATACGGGCGTCACTCGCTCTGATCATTAGGGTTACACGCTGGACACGCGAAATTGCGTAAGCGAGGCTTTAGCTTTTGGCAGACCGGCAACTAGGACGCCTCGATTTGTGCGCTTTTTTTTTCTCTTCTATATACGCGCGGGGCGGATTTTTCATGCCTGTGTGACAGTTGACCGATGATGGCTGCGCGTTTATTGTTATCGGAGAGACGGTGAAAAATTACGATAGGCTATTAATGGTGTGGAGGGTAAAATGCGCGCAAGCTGCTCGTATGTATATATATATATGGGGAATTGAGTCGTTTGTCGAGGAAACGGGGTTGGTGCGCTTTTTTTTCGATCGAGAATATGTTATTTTTATAATGCAGAAACGGGGCTTCTTATGAATATTTACTCTTGCTATCGTGAGGTGATTAATTGTGTATTTGTTCTGTTTTTATAACGTGGTGTTTTTCTGATGCAGTGTTAGTTTTAAAAATATGTAGGTATTGTATATACAGCGTATAATAGGCTTGTAAAGGTAAGATTTACGTTTGGCGCGCATGGAATCTCGCGGAAAGTTTTGCCACAGCAAATTAAGCTACTTTATCGGCCATTATTTCGAAACTTAAGAGAGTTTCGTTCGTTCCATCTCCTAAAAATAAATAAAGTCTGCACGCTGCAGTAAAACTATATCGCCGACATTCTCTCGAGTGCATTGCACAACGAAAAATTCGAAAAGCCAAGCTCGCAAAGCCAGGAGCAAAAGCTTCATCATCCCAAACACACACGTGGCGCGAAAAATCCAGAAAAGCTCGTTCTCCCGGAATAATCCGCTCAAACGACAGGTCGCTCGCGCGTCAGGTGTTTCCAAGCCCTGTAATAGTTGCCTAGTTAGGCACAAGTGGCTAAGGAGAGAGTAGTGCGCGCCTTTATACATATCTACACCCACACATAGAAAATGGTATACACACACACACATATCCATCAAGCCAGAGTCTCCCTCTCCCCAGAGCAGATATGTATAGGCCTCGGTTTTCCCTCTGTTACCATGCAGTGCCTTGCTCGGGGCGGTGACAGCAGCAGCAGCAGCGCCGGAGCTGCCGCGAGTATTGATCAAACTGGCCTGCCCTCTCGTGCAGCTCTCAGCTCACCCTCCCCTCTACCACTATATAGTGTGTTCTACTACTACTACTACTATCCTTCGTCCGCTGTACTATACTCTACTGCAAGAAAGCTCACAGAGAGAAAAGAAGAAGAGAGCTTGCAGAGTCGAGAGGACCAATACTGTATATACACACACACACTTCTCTCGTGGGAAATTATATATATGTATATATTCAGGAGAGAGAGAGAGGGGAATCCCCAGCTAGCTCTGACCCATTTGGCAGCATTCCCGCGGCTGCTGCATGGAACTTGCAGCGCTGGCGGAGCCTCCCGCGAAAACGATAATCATTGCACTGCGGTGTGCGGCTGCTGCTATGTATATAGAGCCGCATGGAAATGCAAGCTCGAGGTCTCTCTGCGCGTTGCGGGTTATTGCTTTTCGGCTGCGCGCTGTAAATGCTTCCTCCCCCCCCTTCCCCCGATGGATTATAGTTTTTTTTTCTAGATCGGGTTGTTTCTATTTGTGGAAAACGTACATGGCTGTAATTAGTAAAACTGCGACTGCTCTGTGTTGAAAAATTACTTCTTCGTGAATTTATATACTGTTATTAAGTAGACTGGCTTGTGTCTTTTATACTATATCTAGAATCTAAATTGTCTTAATGACGCTCATGGAGAAAAAAAATTGAGTAGGGGCAGCATGTAATTTGGAAAGTCATTCTAGCGCTTTTAATGTCTCGTATATAATCAAACTCAGCGCGTTTAATCGTTATTATTAACCGTCGTATTATATGACCATACACTTAACACCAGACAGTCTGCAATATTGTGTATTATTATGAGCTTCGTCGAGCTAATTAAGTCTACTCTCAGCACAAAGTTTAGCATATTATATTCCGTGATCAGCAAATACCGAGAACGTTTATTTCGAAACTTTCAAGATTGTCGAAATTCCTTTTATTTTTTAACAACTCAAACATTCCCCAGTATTCTCACGTCTGCGTGTGTATAACGAAATTGTCTCGTGCATTTTACTGCGAGTATATAGCGCCGAGTTATTTATATAGCGCGGGAGCTTATGCGCGGCACGCACTTTTCGGATAGTCCGAGCGCGTGTTTTGAAAGCTTTCGTTTATTAGAGATATATATATTGAGCTTACTATTTTTCGAAATTATAGTATTTTATAATGTGCTAAACGCTGATGATTCGTATTTCGAAAAAAGAAGTGGGTTTTTAGTCACGACTACTCGAGGAATTTTTTAATAAGGTCCGCATACACTGCTTATCGCAGCCGCACGGAAGAGACTAAAGCATTTTGCGAAACGAGATTGTCGTTTGCGCTTTAATGAAACGGCCAGTAGTTTTTTTTTTGTTGGCTCGTTGTAATATCGTGTGTGGAAGCGTTTATTGTATTGTCTTTTTTATTGAGAAAAAATACTATACCTCAGATTCGAGTATTTTTATACCGTCTAACCAAATACAACAAAATCTAAATATTTTCGAATACGATTCCAGAAATCCCGTTTATTTCCACACCCCCAAATCTCGGCCAAAATTCCTCCACGACACCTCGGCGTCTTCTCTCAAACAAAGCTCAGCCACGAAAATCAATCATCGAAATTTTCCGGACAAACAAGCTTCTCAAAAGAAAAGCTCGCCACAAACATCGCATCAAGCGAAAACGTTGGTATACTCGATTCTTTTTCCAGCTATAGCTACAGCTTATTCATTTCGCTCGTTCGAACGAAAGTGGAGCAGAGCTTGCAAGCTCGCTTTTGGTAAATGTGTCACACAGGCCGGCGCGCGCGCGCGCTCGGGATCAATACTCGCGCCCCCGTTGCTGCTGCTGCTGCCGCTAACTCGGCCCCTCCCCTATATATACGCCGGGCTGCGAGATCATCCTTCTCTTTCTTCTCTGTGCTCTGTAGCTTTTTTCTCAAGGAGGTTCCTTCAAATTATGTGTGCAGCAGCATAAGCGCGAAAGGATGAAAAGAGGATGAGCTTTTTGAAAGCTCGCTTGTGTATGGGCTTTGATTTCGTTTGAGTGAATACGGGATTGCGAGGAGAGGAGCTTTTGAATTGCGCGAAACTTGACGCGAGATGTTTATTAGTTAGACGAGAGAGAGTGTGTTGCTGCAGTTGATGATGATGCGCGAGGGGAATTTGCGGCCGCTTGGGAGTCTGATCATACGAGAGCTTTCGCGGCGTTGCATTAACCTACTATTGAATATATTGCGAGCTTTGTTGGGGGATAAATTAGTCAGATGTTCGGCACTTTTTTTCTTTCGATTTATCAATTAGTCGAACGGGAATATATTAACATTCTTGCGTTAACGAACTCGAGTAATAAATTAGCCATTTGATAATTACGGATTTTCATCAAATATGGCACTCTCAGTTCGATATGCCTCTTCCCATACGTACCGAAATTATTCCCATTGACAAATTATTCCATCCGACTCTCTGTTGAGTGCTAGCTCATACCGTATCATTTAATATTCAATTTCAAGCGAAATGTAAATAAACAATATCCATATACTCCCTAGAATATAGTACTTATATAGCCCACTCGGCGCATTTTCCGATAATTATATACCAAACTTGTTTTAATCATCGGAAGCGCGAAAAAGCTCTCTCGTTTATATATACAACACAGTCGAAAAGTCGGCCACAACCGGGCCGAATCGCTAAATAGTAAATTAACTATGACCTAAAATCCGGAGTGCAGAGGCCCTTTCGTATATAGATCGTTGCTCGTTTGGGGGGAGGAGGAGAGGGAGAGTTCCGGACTCGGTTGAATCGGATTATTCTAGCTTGGCACGGATATTGGTGCGCATGCGTTTTACTCCAGTTTCCTCCCCCTTGTATATATGTATGTGTGTGAGAGAGATCGAGGTAATGAGAGAGGGACGACGTGGGATTGAATAAAACCGACGCCGCGCTGCGGCTGTTATGCTGTGGCCAGACGAAAAATATTGTCGACTCGATCTGATTGTTATTCCGCTGATGCTTTGCTGTGTGTCTGATATTCCCTATTGAGATTTTCGCGATGTTGATTTTCATAATATGTATTCGTTGTGTTTTTTGTACAATACAGTTATTATTTTGATTTAAATCCGTTTATTTTTAATCCTATACGTATTTTAAAAATTCTGCGTTGCACCGAATTATAATAACAAACACTTTATATCCCAGTTCGCAGCAAAAAAACTCCAAACTCGCTCCTTCTAATTTCGCGCTTTTCCTGCAACAAAACAACAACGACACCACTGCAGCTATAACCTTGCGCTGAAAAACCAAAAGCTCCTTAATTAAAACGATAACTCAGTGCGAAGAAGTAGCAGAAAGCTCTCTCGGTGGACTAATTTCGCGTATATACATATATACACATCTACAAAAAGTGCACTACAGCAGACGCTTAAATGAGCAGAGAAGACACCGACGCAGCCCGATTGTCGTTGGAGAAACCGGGTTACGACGGCGTCCGCCTTTTTCTCTCTCTCTCTCTCTTATCCATTACCCCCGAGAGAGCTTTTATACGGAGGTCGCGCTTGATTGACAGTCTGCTATGCAGCTATATATCCGGCTCTGAGTTAACCCATTGTGAGGTGGTTCTTCTAAGAGAGATATGAGGAGATGGGATGCGAGAGGCTTCTCGCAGATGGAATATTCTGTATTGTGCGGGAATTATTAGCTTGGGAACAATTTGGTTCTTGTTGTTGAGCTTTTATTATTTAGAAATATGAGGGATAATTGATGAGTTTGCGGTTACACGAAGAAAATGACTCTTCATTCTGACAGTCTGTATTATATATAAGCATGTGAATCGAAACAGTTTTGGACTGGCTTTTCCCCTACCGCTTGAAGTCTCTGGCTAGTGACGATAGGTGGCGCATAGACGCTTTGCTATAACCCTCATCACTTTAAGGCGCGCAGAGTGTATATATAGCGGTGTGAAACCGATGCTAAAACTGCTTTGTTGGGCTGCTCATGTTATAACTGCTCGAGTCTACTGTTATTCTGCTTGAAGTAAGTTCTTCTCGTCGCAGGCCTCTAGTCGGTATCACCAATGTAAGAGAGGTGAGGTCGGGATATCCAATGGTGTAAAATAAACCCATGATGGGTTTTACATCTTTCCAGACGCGTGTACTCGCGTGAGTGACCAGAGCGGTGTATACCGACTTCTCTCTGTGCCGGCGAGTAATTAAGTGTTTTTTTTAATTAGAGTTTCCTTCGTGACCTATTTGAGGCAAGGCTGACTATAAGAGCGAAATAAGGTCAGTTTCGCAGCTACGAATCTTGAGTTAAATTCAAGCGCACGAGCGGTATTTTGGATTCCGAGGGTCGAGAGCGATTTTTAATTACTATACTTTTATTACATTGAGATTTATTTTTTGATACACGCGTATTATACTGAGAATGATTATTTGTATGCTAATATAGCTGCATGAAAAATATATGAAGATAAAAATACAATCCATTATGAATTTTCATAGCGTTGACATTATACCTGCAGCGGAGATACTTATTGTAAAACCACGCATTATTTGCACAACGCGCGACTCGCGCGTAAATATAAAGCTTTGTACGACTTGATGGTGCGTATACGAGTGTATATACCATATGAAAACCGCTGAAGTAGCGGCTTCGAAGAAAGCGGCGCAAAAAACGATCTCCTTTCGAAATATGCATAAATAACGCGGATGATTTATTAAGCCCGTACATGAATGCGTTACTATATTGTAGAAGTGGAAAAAGAACTTTTGCTCCAGTTCTGCTGGTGCTTTTATTTAATATTGCCAGGGACAAAAATATACAGCTTTTATAAATGAGAAACTCTATGCGCAGGGTAAACTATGTATAAAACGCTTTTAATGGATGATTAGGTGTAGTCTGCTGATGTTCTTTTTTTAATGCATACACACAGTGAATAAAATGCATACACGAAGTGTAAAAAAATACAGATCGAGCTGCAGTAATCGTGTTGGGATATTAATTCAGCGATGTTTAAAAGCCTGACGTATAATACACATGGGTCAGTTTCAGCTTCGAACTTTGCGATGCTGCAGATGCACAGATGATTTGGGGTCAGTTCGAAACGAGACAGAAGTAGGTCGCGACCTATCGGCTATAATTCATCGGGAAGCAGTAGAGTGTAGTTTCATATACTCCAGTTATGGAATAAGTTGAATTCTGAAGCATCGTCGTCATGAAATTCATCTGTAAGTGAAAAAAAAAATCGATCCTCGAGTGCTCTCGATATTTAATTGCGATTGTGCATATAAACTACCGAATCGATTCGGAATAATAAAAAGAACCTATAACGACGAGGAGCATATTTCATCGTAATTCCGATATTTAGCTGCAAGCTCGACTTTATATTTTCCAGACCAATAAAACCAGAACCTCAGCGCCGCTTGGTAACATCAGAGCTGCATCACCTGATGCAGAAATAATGATAAACTGCAGAGGAAAAATATATACCTATAGAGGTAAGTATACATAAGCGACGAATGAAACGAAGCGAGAAAAATAAAGTTCAATCGCGAGAGGCGTCGTCGCGTGCTGCTGCAGAAGGTTCCAGAAAAATTTTCGGTGCGGGAGCGATGTGGGCGGCGCGAGTGTTTGGTCGATAATAGGAGCCCCGACCTACTGGCCTAGAAACTGCTCTCGGTCTCTAAATTTTCCAGATAAGGCTGCCACCAAGCGCACATATATATACGAAAAATTCAGCGCCCTGGGAAATTCTCGAAACTTCTTCGTTGACTATATAAGCTGCTGTCTATTTATTTATTTATTTATTGAAGTGAGAGACTTTTTTTAAGGTGTGTCGTGTCTGGAGGGAAGTTTATTATTTATTTTACGTTAGCGGTGGGCGAAATCAGAGTACCTATATATAGTAAAAGCGCCAAGCCATAGTTGCCGTAAAACAGAATAGTTTTGGTCTGGCTTTTCCATCATCGCTTGAACTTTCCAGCTTTCTGACTAGTAACGATAGGTGGCGCATAGACACTTTCCTGTTTCCCTCATCATTTTAATCCACGCAGACTGTATATATAGCTGTGTGCGAGCCATGGTAAAACTGTCTTCTTGGGCCTACTGCTTGGGCCGCTCATGCTGTAACTGCGCAAGTGAGTCTACATGGTATTTGATCAGTATTCACATTACTTGGTTCCATGTTAAATTCATCCGGAGATCCACATCTGCTAGTATTGTGCTTTTATGTGGACACTGTATGTTATCACTGCACTGTGTAGCGTCGATAATTTACATAAATGATTACGATGATTTTATTTAAGATCATCTTCGAATAAATTGAAAAATATATCACATACAGGTAATCAGTTATCACACCGGTTATCACAGTTTGTACAGTTTTAGGTACTCGTCCTCTTCTTGTATGATTACATATAGTATATACAATTTTTAAGACCTATAATAAATTTCAGTTTTTGTTAAATTTTCTGGAGTTGGCTAAACTTTAGTAATGCGAGATTCCTGGAAAATTAGGAATAGTTAAATTGGTTTGAGTCGTAGTAATGTGTTCGCGATTTCATGTGATTTTTGGGATTCTCAGAAGTTAGAAATTCATCTATTAAAAGGAGGCAGCGATTAGTATCGAATTGAAACCTCAGAGCCAATTCAAAGCCTTCAAACAATTAACTTCTAATCGGTCAAAGAGTGTAGTTTTCTAAAACACTTTTATTATTTCAAGATAATCAATTAACATCATTTTTTATTATAATTTATAAGTCGCACACTTACTAAGCCTCTTTATTCATTTATAATTTTCATTTTCCAAAACCTTCGCTCCAAGATCTCGCCCAAGTACAAAAATAAATAACCACCGACAAACTCGAGACAAAAAGGTGTCATACCGAAGGACAATTAGCAGCACGAGTGCAGCCACGTCCCCCACATCAGTACCACATCCAAAACCTCGAGAGCCCGCACATCAAGCTGCGCATCAGCAGCTTCTGTAGCCGGGCTTATAATTTATAGTACACTCGTCCACTAATCAGCCTCGGCGAGAACGAGGTCGCCGGGGTCGGGCTGAGCGAAATATTCGAAGCAGTACACACACACACACACACACATACATCGTGGATCCGGGGAATAATTTTCGCAGCCGCGGGGGTAGCTGCTGGATCGATGAAAGGGTTGACCTAGTGACCTGGAAACTATACTGCTACTGCTGCTTTCTTCGTATCTGTGTATATATACTGCTCGTCCCCGGGTCAGGCGATCCATCGCAGTGTCGAGTCTTTTCGAGGAGGTATATAGGACTGGGAATTTAGTTTATTTATGCTCTGGGACGAGAAAAATAGCGCAGTGCGTTGACGGGATTCCACGAGGATTTATTGCAACGAGGGTATGTGGGAGTATTTTTATGGCTCGCGGTTGAGTGCTTAATGCGGGAGACATGAGTTTTAGAAAAATTGCGAGTTGTCGGGTTTTTGTTAATTGAGGTTTGAAAATTGTACGATACATTTATAAAGGGAATAATATATGATCTTATGCTGCGACCAAGAAACGTTTTGGAGGTTTTTTTATCGAAATCAGATTATACGGCACGTGAAAAAGGGGAAAACGTGGTAACACTTAAATTTAAAAATTTGAATTCATTACTACTATTAAAATACAGATTGACCAGCAACTAATTCCACGATTCAAGTTTAGTCGTCCACTTTATATCTATATGATAAATTCTTAATTTATATTTAAATTTCGACCAAACATTTAACATCTGATTATTAATTTTAAAGTTTCTTAATTACTCTTTTTCGTCCCGTAACGTTGAGTTTAAGTATAAATTATCGCAAGTTTAACATTCAAGTTATGTAAAGTAGGTTTTGGTCATACTAAATGCTTTTCATAACAATATAGTCCTTATGCCAATGCATAAAACAGCCCCAAAAGATCCCCAAACTTTGCCTTCCTCCTCTAGCAATTAAACTAGAAACACATTTAAGCCGACAGCAATGAAACTAGCAAAAAGAGATTTAGGTGCGAGAGAAGCGAAGCGCATCATCAGGGGAGAGTAAGAGGAGGAAGCAACGAAGCTCATTTTGGGCCCCCAAGGCTATAATTAGCTTAAGTTTGACATCGCACGCTAAGTTCGGCTAAGATGCATCAAGTCCTTACCCCGGAAGTTTCAACCTGTCTGATTTTCGACAAAGCAGCTTTAGCCTGACGAGACTCGATGTTTAAGGATCGACGTCAGAATTTGACAAAGTATATATAGCAGAGTCTTACACTTCGAGTAGCACGTGATTTTAGGCTAATGTATAAAACGCGATGTAAAATTTTACATTTTATTTAAATGAAGTAGAAAGAATAGTATACGTAGTATCCTCCCGGGAGAGAGAAAAGCGAGAATCCAGGAGTGTAAGGATTTTATCTCTTTCCGACGAGCTTTTGTTTTTCGCACGGCCTCGAGACCATCCGCCACCTTCTTTACTGCCAGTTAAACGTGCTGTAACTCGGGAAAAAGGTATCAGAAATAAAATTAACGCGTTACTGCTATTCTACTGACTGGCTCACGCGCCTTTCTAATTTATCCGATAGCTACATACGTGTGAAATAAAAGAAAGTTCAGTGTATTTTTTTCTATTTTACACAGCGTTTGAAACATCAAAATTGGATTTTTGTTACAGTTAACGTTTCAAGCACAGTGAAATGTTCTCTTTAAAAAAAGTAACAACTCGATTTCATCAAGTATTTAATTTTGAAATGTTTTCTTACACGAGACTTAATATTTTAATTTGAATCAGAGATAATCAAAGAATTTCGTATGCTCATTCGAATTGAATCACGCAAAGGGCGCAGTAGGTTTTTCCTTTATATCAAAAGAGAAGAGGATAAAAACTGTTTTTAAATTTGATGAATATAAATTACATACAAAGATATATTTACGCGCATCCCATTCCCATATAGTAAAATATTCACGGTTCCCCCTTGAAAAAAATCCCAATAAACCCAGCGGTAAAAAAAAATTTTCTGGTCAATTGCCTCGAGCTTATACCTGCGCGCGATCGCCACTATATATCTATCCCGCCCTGTGGGATTCGTCGAATACACATCCAATCCCTCCCGAGACTTTCTAATATTGCCACACACAAGTATATATATATGTATAAGTATACAGTCTCAGCTCCTAATATATCCCTAAGGTTATAACGGCTTCTCTCTCTCTTCAACAGACTCTGCATTATGCCCTTGACGCCGCAACCGTTAGTGCAGCTATATAATACCTATATATATAAGACGACGCGAGAGAAATGTATAATTAAAATCCGACGACGATCGGCTCTCGCGACGTTATCGCGTGAATAATGGCAGCCGCGTGACTTGAACGACCTGAAGGTTCTTCGTCACGAGAATTCTCCATTTATAGGGAAAAAGTGTGGGTGTAGACTATTTTTTTTCCTGACGTCGAGGAGCTAGACCTTTGATGATAAGACGACTCGATAAGGGCTCGAGTATATATGTGACCGAAGGAAAAGGCTTTATTCTTAAAGGTTCTATCTGAGACGTTAGTGTTGTGTGATGTAATAAATGAGAATCGGGTTTTGAGATCGATTCGGGTCATCAGCGGTATATAACATGCGGGAAATATTAGTGTTTGATTTTTTTATATATATTACGAATTTTCTTCATATTACATTAGGTATAAATCGCAAAAGCATCAGCGAATCTAAATCATAATTCGTAGTAAACAGTGCCACCTTTCATCATTATACCATTGTACGTATATATCCAGACACACCATATATTCATTGAATATCTCTATGCACTAGCACTGCATATAACGTTGTTGCTCTCCGTGTACGATGAAGCCACTCAGCTGTATACACACAGACGGAAGGTATATAACCAGATTATTTATGTCCACATCCTACTATATATGCGCGGGAAGATTGAAAGCCTATGTATATAGTACTATATATAATAATTAGGGTCGCACTCGGCTTGTCCGTGCTCGCGCACTTATAATGCATGGAAATTAGTATAGTCGCTTCTTTCGTGTGTATAAGTATTGATATACGCCACAATATTACATCAGGGGACTTTGGGCTAGTTACTGTAGCGCAAACAACACGAAATGCCATTACTATACACGTATAGTGCATCCTTTGAACTCTTCGTTACAATAACGGTATACACATGGGCTGTTATTATAGTGCGTGCAAATATTGCGTACTCACGTGTAGTGATATTGAAAAATATTTATCAGTCAATGGGTTAATTAATCGATGTTAAGAAAGCTAATTATCTGGAATTTTCAATCGATTATATCTTTCTCTCTGATGAGATGACCTCATCATGACGGTATAATATAGCCAACCCTTTTGCGAGATGCACTTGAGCGCGAAATTAATTTCGCGTTGAGTAAGAGACTCTCGGGTCAGATGTTGCCGGCTTCGCTTGAGGACGAATTTAGTCCCACGGATGGTTCGCTGATGTGCGAGCGAGAGAGAGAGATGAGTCTACATCTCGAGGGCGAAGCTTTGACGTAATTCGCATAGACGCCAGAAACGTATGTTGAGCGGTTAATTAGACGCGTGACGGATTTTCCTTTGGATCAGTCGAATAAGATTCCGTGGCTTATATTGGCTGTGAGAGGCTGTACGTGTTTGTTACGATGTGGAATTGTAGAGAGATGTGGAGTGTGTTTGTTGTTTTTAAAATTTTTCTTGTTTTAATTTTGGATGAATAATGTATTTTTTGAGATAGCTTTGCTTTGAAGAAAAAGTGATTATTATGTTACGAGCTGAAATATAAGTAATTGTATAAAACAACATGTAAAAAGAAAGTATGTAATAATTACGTAACATTGAAGATAGTTTTGTTTGAAATAAAGGTGATATTATATCAAATTACTAAATTAAGTTAATGTAATAATTAAAAAATAACCATCCTATACCTATACACCTCTACTAAAATAGAAAATGAATTTATCAAGAAAAAAAACGAGGCAACTCATGCAAATAAAGATCCATACACAGCCTGCAACCGCATTGCAGTAGTATATACAGCTCTGTGATAGCGTATCTTCCACAGTGAAGCTCAGAGGGAACTTTTATATACCACACCATAAGCATCCGAGCAATATAGCAGAAGCCCACTCGTATATATAACATATAGCTGCGCACAGTGAGTACAGAGAGGGGCTCTTCTAATCAACTGGACAAACCACCGGGATAGCGTATAGAGCGAGAGTCTATTCTAGGCACTTCCAAACAAACTTTCAGCTCTCCCGTACATACTCTCTGCTATGTTCTTGTGCAACGCTACGTGTGTACTTTATAATGGCTAGAGTAAATACCTTTACTTTTTTACACCGGAACGCGTGTAAGTATATATACGAAAGAGAGTCGAACTGATGGAAGTAAAGGGAAATCGAAGGCTGTTTTAATTTTTTTTTTAAATATGTAAAAAAGAAAGATTAGATTCCAAGGTGAAAATCCCACAGCTCTTCCTACAAAAAAAAGTCTCGACTGTATAACCCGTGCGACTCGTCTTATCTAGTCGAGAAAAATCGTTGGAGTCATCGTTTTCGTATATAAGTCGTCGAGTCGATATATGTACGTGTATCTATAATGCGATAAGACTGGAAAACGATAGAAAGAAAGTCGAGGGCCAGAGATCGAGAATAGGACCTCTGTGTGTATGTGTGACATCGCTGTATAGATAGCTCCTGCTGTGTTTGTTTCTTTCTATCAACCGAGAGAGAGTCACACAGATTAGATTAAAAGGCCTTCGTTTGATGATCGAGTGCCACAGTTGTATGCGTGTACAAGTCTATTAGTGAGATTTTTTATAGGTAATATAGGTACGTTTGATGGATCGGTTAGTTTTGACTTGTATTTTTCTCGTTACGTGTGTATGAGATTGATTTGTGTTTTGACATATAGGTATATATTTTGTTGTTATTATTTCATGTATTTTAAGTTGTTTTTCTAATGCGGCTATATGAGGAAATCTTTTTAAAATCGGAAGTTATATAGAGGGGTCAGATAATGGTAAATTTTGAAAAAGAGAGCACACATTTCTAGCCAGATTTTTTTTCTTCGTTATGTCATTACAATGTACAAAAATTGCACGAGACATATACAGAAAAAAATCAGGCTGCAAAGCTCTGCTTCCTTTTTTGGAAATTTGCCATTTTCCGACTCCTCTAAAAAGATTGCCTTACATATAAACAATCCTACGAATTCGCAAACTGTATTCACGTTCAGCGTCAACAATTTAACTCTGTATATGAGTCTGGTTCGCGTGCTTCAAAGTTTTGCCTTAATTGCGAGCGTGTTTTGAACTTTTGACGCCCCTATAACTTCTAGCACCTTTGTAACTCGTAATGCGTATTGTTACTATTGGCCAACTAAAATCCCGAAGAAACAACAGCCTGAAGTTCTACATCTCTTTTATTATCCTCAAAGCAATGGAAACTCAAATATTTGTCGACGAAGTTAATTTTCCACGGCCCTCTTGAAAAAAGAAACTTCACTATATCTACGCACAGAGTGTAATTTATACACCTATATATGTTTCAGCTTTAGATAATAGTTTAAAAAAGACCACCGGTTCCTGCTTATCTATACTTTTGAATTTCTGTATTTTTTACCGAGAGAGAGAGAGAGAGAGTTCGTTAACCTGTAGAGAGTATATTATAGGGTGATGACCCTTCGTCTATGGGAATCTCTTCGGATCGTGATGTATATGAGAGTTTTTGCGAGAATATTTCATGAGAATAACGTCTGCGAGTTCTCCGTTTTTTTACTAATTTAACTTGAAGGAACCTTTTTTTCTATGGGGTCTTTGTATTTTCGGTATAGAGGTATATGAAGGAACGACTCGTAGGCATGTGTAGAAAGTCGCTTTTATATAGAGAACCGTCGAAACGGTCGAGGGAATGGAATTTTAATTCCATGTCTCTCTTTGGCTTTTGGACGACCTGCCTGTATTTTTAATTATTTACGTCGTTATACGGTTTCGAATACACCGAGTATACCTATATATAGTCGAGTATTCTTCCATGAATTTTATAACAAAAAGGTTATACATACAAGGGGGCTATAATAATTTGATGTAATTATGCTACGCTTTTATATTGTTATAGCAACGTAATAATTTCACTCGGAAGCTAACATCATTAGAAAAATTAATTACTATTAGGTACTCCTTTGCCTTTTATTCTCGTCAAAGGAGCGTATATACGCGTCTAATTATGATTGCACGGTGAAAATCGAGCAGCAGTATTCAATTTTAAATAATGCCACAGTAAATCGTCGCTGGCTGTATAAACCTTCAAAAAGATCTTATTATGATACTCATAATTTTGATATAATCAAAGTTACTTTATTTCTAACGTAAGCTTCAATATATTTAAATATTCAAAAGCGCAAAAAATAAAGTATTGAAAAGTCTCCTCGCAATTCTTACGAGTACATAAATTATATAGGAAGAACAAGGAGAAGAAGAGAAAATCGTGTAAGAGAGGGACCAGCTAGGTAGGTATGATACACGAAAGAAAAGAAAACGGGAGTCAATGGTCAAAGAAAACTCGAAAGAAAATTATGCAAATGACGAAAGACTCAGGGCCAACGTTCCTCTTATAGCTCCCTCGTTGAAAAATATATACATGCCGGATTTTTTATCTCTCGTTTTTTTTTTTTTTAATGATAAGGCTGCGCAGCGTTTTGAACGCCTTCTTTTTCTCTATTTCTATACAGTGAGCCCCCAATACAAAGCAGCATCGAACCGATTTCCCAACCGATTCACTTGCCACCGAAACTTCCCTATTATACACCAAAGCGAGTATACCAAGCGTATCAGTATATAAGAGAGAATTCCTCGGAGTAAAAATTTCCGGACGAGCTTCTACTAGGCCTAATATATAAAATACTCCTCTCTTTGTGGCCAGTATATATAGTAGCAGCACACATGCACACCAGGCGTGCGTTATATTGTCGACGCGGCCCCTCTCGTTCGTCGAAAAACGAGTATAGAGCCGGGGGATAGGCAAAAGGGGGACTGTACTACTATACAAGCTAGCTCTCGAGTAAGAGAGAGAGAGAAGTGACGCGAGGTCATCGACCCGTGCACGTGGAGTGCCGAGGCAAAGTAGGCCACGGCGTGACATCACGCGGAATCAAAATGGCCGCGATGCTAGCTAGCTTAGCTTTGCTTCGGTATATACTCGACGATAGAGAGAAAGAGAGAAGAGCGTCTAGTCCCACAGAGAGCTATTCGTTCCCAACATCAGCCGATTCGTTTTCTCGGCGCTGCTGCTGTGTATACTTCGTTTTTTTTAATGTCGCCGTGTGGTTCGGTTTTTTTTTGTGGTTGAGGGTTGCAGGGTAGGTTTTTATTTTTTTAGGAGTAGGGAGTAAATTTTTCAGTCATGTTTTATAACTATTGAGATAGAAAACTATCTTTCCAATCACACGAATGATTCTTGTTTTAATTACATAAGAAGACAATATGTAATCGATGTTTTTATATTTAACACATTTAAACAGGCATTTTACTATAAGACAAATTAAAATGAATAATAAAAATTGCAATCACGCATATAAGATCCGACAAGAGTCTCTCGTTGATTTTTTAATACCAGTTTTTCAATTTTCAAAACCAAATCTAATCATGCCCACGCAGCCGATTATCTCTACATTGTATAAAATCACTTTCAATTTTCAGGGTTATAAGTGTTCATTCACTTTTACTCTCGTCATGCGATATCCTACATGTCAGCGGTACACAAGACACAAACACACTTGCAACAGCATATATGTATATAGTCCACGTCGCTGCGTAAAGTATTGAAGTGGAAAATTTTATGATAACGCGACGTTGAGTAAATATACTACCTAAGAGAGAGAAAGACGTATACAATGACTTAGATCGCGATGATTAGACGGCGTCTTTTTCTGATTCATAATTTACTGTCTGAATAATGTATGTTTTCTCCTTCGACTTCTTCTTCTTCTTCCTCGTCGCAATTATCGTGATTATTACTTAATAATCTCTTTCTGTATGTGATGCGCAAGAAATAAATTCCGACGGAAGTGAAAGTTTCGAGGATATTATTATTGTTTATTTGATATGGCATCAATGTATATAAACGTTTTGTTTGCCTTCGCTGT
The DNA here is from genome assembly GCA_900474305.1 of Cecidostiba fungosa. Lineage (NCBI taxonomy): Eukaryota > Metazoa > Arthropoda > Insecta > Hymenoptera > Pteromalidae > Cecidostiba > Cecidostiba fungosa. Next base: position 39,973 of record UCOJ01000845.1, on the reverse strand, counting down.
TTACAAATTCGTTTTATGAATTTTCGATATTAATTTACGACACTTTATCTGCCAATCATATCGATAATTTATGCATTAGTTTTTTTAGTTTTCCTCATATACGCTTGTGTATTATACACCGCGCGATAGCTTTATGAATGTTAAATAACGATCTTTCGCAACGTCGACTGGATGTATGAGTATTAGGAAATCCCGTATCTGAGAAATGTTTAAAAATTAATATTTTTACTTTTTTTTTATTGTCTTGTAAATTTGACATTTTTGAAAAAACCGCGCCTTTCACTCGTTAAGTCTTGCTGACTAATCCGTGTAGTTTGTTTATGCACTGTTCGAAATGACAACCGAGAACGACTATATTCTTACAAAAATATTATCTAAAGTCCTGTGTGTAAATAAGTTATTTATGCAAATCGAAATCAATATACATTTAAATTTACAAATGCACAAACTTACAAGAACACTAAACACGATTTTATATATTTCACAAAAAAAAAAAAAAATAAAAATAAAAAGGAAAAGCTCTCGCATTATTAATCCCAAGCCGTCGCAGCCACGTCTCCGCAACGGAAAAGCTCGTGGTGGCCTCGCGAAGCTCGGATGAAAAATGGTGCATTTAAAGTCGGATAAACTCTCGCCCGCTGAATTTCATCATTACACAGTCCAGCAGCGTGGATTTAATAAATTATAGGAAAAATCAGCGGCAGCTTTCCTCGGCTGACGTTACGAGGCCGCGGCGCCAATGCGACGATAAATGGCGAGAGCTAACGTAGTATTATAACTATTCGCTCCGTTATACCTATAGTATATATAGCTATATATGTCTACGTAGTATAATAGAGTTTCTGCTGCTGCTGCTGCTGTTACTCCGATGGTCTACTCGTTTTCTTTTGTGCGAGGAATGCACAATGGGATGATTTATTCCAGTTCAGGTTCGATCAGTTTTGGTTCGTCAGAAATGCGAGTGTATAAGTTTGACGAGGAGCGATGATTGCTGTGCTGGGGATGGAGAGAAGTTTTGAGGATGGATTTTTAACTTTTTTGAATTTGGCGCGTCAGCGTTTCGGGACTTTGAAGTTTGTAGGACACAGGCGGTGACGGGCTGATGCGTCGAGTGACCTATAAACTGGGTAAGCTACTTTTTGTTGGTAGATAGAAGAGAAACTTGTCAAGTTTTGGAGTTGTGATTGAAATTTTAAAAAGTCGCGTAAATTTTCATTGAAAATTGAGGAAACGCAATCTTAGTTTCGTACTGTAAATGTCTATGAATTTGTATGTGATAAAATGGTATTTATGTTAAGGAATTTTGTGGTTTGAAAATTGTTTTTAATTGATCGATTGGAAAATAAGGATAAAACGATTGGATGAGTAATAATACCCTGATCTATTTCACTTTCCGAGTGTGTTGTATTACATTAGTAGCAATTCAGTCTGTCGATCATTATTAATGTTGAAAAGAATTCGATTTGATGCGTTATCGTTTGTTGCTATAATTACTCTGTAAATTTATTTTAATAAAATGTACCAATTGAACGAAACACTGTGTCTTTATTGTGCTCTCGTGGGTGAGACCTACTTTTGCCTCCTTCTATAATTTGAAATTTTTTGGATCACGTGGCGCCATCTTCATCAGAATCTATTGCAACGTTATGTGATGGTCATTGCGTTGAATCTATTTTGAAGACAAGTTTTCCTACTTACCGGGTGATGATAAGTCGAGCTCGAGAAATTGAAGGAAAAATTACAATTTGCAGGTTTCTAACTTATCGATGGTACGTTATTTAAATTTGTTATACATAATCTTATTGTATTTACTGATGAGTTAATTAACATTGTGTACAAATATCAGTTCGAGTATATAACTTTTTTTTAAATGTGTACTCTCATAAAACAATTTGTTCATTTGATAATTGATTTTCTTAAAATTTCTTCTATTATTACATCGTTCTACATTTAAAAATTGTATTTTAATTCAATGCTTGTAATTTTGGAAAAATTTATTGTTAAAAAAAGCAACATTATATTTTTTAATGTACTGAAGGTAAATTATTTTCTTTACAATAGAGGAATGAGGATAAAGGGTGGATAATAAATATAACTGAAATATATCCGTAACTTCAATTTTATTGGGCACGAATTCGTCGATTCTTACAACAATCTTATTCTTTATTAAATATCGAGCATCCCTTAAACTATAGCTTAATCTCGGAATGATGAAAAAGTGAAATGAAAAATTGTACTATAACGTTGTACAAGTATAAAAAAGATGTAAGTATCGTGTATGACGAAAAAAAATCAAATGTACAAACGAAAGTATGATAAAAGAAAGAAAAAGTCGCATCGATGTTTTTAAAAAACTAAGAGTATAATGCAAAGGCACAATTGAAAGATGAGTCGTGCGCAACGATTGTAGACACGCAGTAGATATAATATTTATATAAAATAAATAATTTCGCAGTAATTCGTACTATTTCTCTACATGCACGCTCATCATTCAACCGTGTCACGTCAAGAATTTAATACTCTCACGATTTAACAACAGTCTTTCTAAATTCCTAGCAAAAAGTCTTTGGGTGTTAAGTAGTCGTCGTCTGTCAGCACAGGCGTATTAATCGACTTCCTCCATCCTGGAAGCTTCTTCCGTGTCGCCTTCTAGTGGAGGAACTTCTGTGTCGACCTTCTCCTCTTCCACGGTCATCTCTTCGTCGTCAAAACCAAGACCAAGCTTGATCATTCTGTAGATTCTAGCGGCATGGACCTGTGGGTCTTCCAGAGCGAAGCCAGACGACAGCAGGGCGGTCTCGTACAGCAGCATAACTAAGTCCTTGACAGATTTGTCGTGCTTATCGGTCTCGGCCTTCTGTCGGAGGCTATCCATGATTGGGTGGTCGGGGTTGATTTCGAGATGTTTCTTAGCGGCCATGTAGCCCATGGTCGAGGTGTCACGCAGAGCCTGGGCCTTCATGATCCTCTCCATGTTGGCGGTCCAGCCGTACTGCGAGGTGACAATGCAGCATGGCGAGTCGACCAGCCTGTTAGATACCGTGACCTTCTCCACCTTCTTGTCTAGGATGTCCTTCATGACTTTGCAGAGGTTCTCGAACTTGGCTTTGTCCTCCTCGCGCTTCTTCTTCTCCTCCTCGTCCTCGGGTAGCTCGAGGCCTTCCTTCGTGACGGAGACTAGCTGTTTGCCGTCAAACTCCTTCAGCTGTTGGACGACATATTCGTCGATCGGCTCGGTCATGTAGATGACCTCGAAGCCACGCTTCTTTACCCTCTCGACGAACGAGCTGTTGGCTACCTGATCCCTGCTCTCGCCAGTGATGTAGTAGATGTGTTTCTGGTTCTCCTTCATACGGCCGACGTAGTCCTTCAGCGAGCACTGCTCATCTCCAGAGGCAGAGGTGTAATAGCGTAGAAGCTCTGACAACTTCTTCCTGTTCTGGCTGTCCTCGTGGATACCCAGCTTCAGGTTCTTGCTGAACTGCTCGTAACACTTCTTGTAGTTCTCCTTGTCTTCGGCGAGCTCCTCGAAGAGTTCCAAGCATTTCTTGACAAGATTCTTCCTGATGACTTTGAGAATCTTGTTCTGCTGGAGCATCTCACGAGAGATGTTCAGTGGAAGATCTTCACTGTCCACTACACCTCGTATGAAGTTAAGGTACTCTGGGATGAGGTCATCACAGTTGTCCATGATAAATACCCTCCTTACGTACAATTTAATGTTGTTCTTTCGCTTCTTGTTCTCGAAAAGATCGAAGGGTGCGCGACGAGGAATGAAGAGGAGAGCACGGAACTCAAGCTGACCCTCAACTGAGAAGTGCTTGACAGCAAGATGATCCTCCCAGTCGTTTGTCAAGCTCTTGTAGAATTCGCCATACTCTTCCTGAGTGATGTCATCAGGATTCCTGGTCCAGATGGGCTTGGTCTTGTTGAGTTCCTCCTCATCTGTGTACTTCTCTTTCACAGTCTTCTTCTTTTTCTTTTTCTCATCCTTGGGCTTGTCCTCATCCTCATCCTCGCCAACGTCCTCGATCTTGGGTTTCTCATCTTTCTCCTCCTCCTCTTTCTTTTCTTCTTCATCTTCGTCTTCACTCAGTTCCTTGTCACGCTCCTTCTCGACGAGCAGTTTGATGGGATAGCCAATAAACTGAGAGTGCTTCTTGACGATCTCCTTAATTTTGGATTCCTCCAAGTATTCAGTCTGATCTTCCTTAATGTGCAGGATGATCTTGGTTCCCCTGCCAATGGGTTCGCCATTGTCAGGACGAACTGTGAAGGAACCACCAGCCGAAGACTCCCAGATGTACTGCTCGTCATCGTTGTGTTTGGAGATGACTGTGACTTTGTCGGCAACAAGGTAAGCCGAGTAGAAACCAACACCAAACTGGCCAATCATCGAAATATCAGCTCCAGCCTGCAGAGCTTCCATAAACGCCTTTGTGCCAGACTTTGCGATGGTACCAAGGTTGTTCACCAAGTCAGCCTTTGTCATACCAATTCCACTGTAAAGAGAGAAAATAAAATTTTAGTAACTTATAGCTAAAAAAAATTTAGTATTGGAAACAAAAACTGAACTTTCAGTTTGAATTTTTCTATTAAAATGCAATTTGAATTGTACAAAAAATTCAATTTAGCGAAATGAAAGTGAATAAATTATTTTTTAAGTTTAAAAATTTAATTTTCAGATAAAGAAGCACTAAGATACTTACGAGTCAATGATGGTGAGTGTACGATCATTCTTGTTGGGGATGATCTTGATGAACAACTCCTTGCACGAGTCGAGCTTCGATGGATCTGTGAGCGACTCATAGCGGATCTTATCCAAGGCCTGAAAAATTCAACAGCAAATGAATATTTATATTTCTAAATGTACCACCATCCAAAATACAATATTTTTTTCATTTGACATTGTATTTTAAACAAAAAGTGAGGTTATACTAAAAACACAATAATAGAACGAAAACCAATTAATAATTACATTTTTGAGCAAATACAAGTAAAGAGTAAATGTAACATTCGCGACATGTCGGAAATACTTGATCAAAACCTCGCTTTTTTGCACGACAAATTTGAACAAACGTTCGAAAAATAAAACAAAATCGCGCACAAGAAAACGAAAAAAATCACGATTTTCGGAAAACCTAAAACGCATCTATGTATAACCACAAACGACAAATTGCGTCATCTAATAATCGCAACACAAAAAGTCACATCCCGACTAAAATTGCAAGAACTCGAGTAAACAGATAAACAAACCGCTCTACAGGTCCCGACAAGTCGCGCCGACCGTTACACAGCCTCAAACGAAAACAAATCCATTGTACTTACATCAGACGAGTTGGAAATCAATTCTCGAATGAAGATCTCCTTGTTCGAGTAGAAGGTGTTGATAATCAGGCTCATAAGCTGTGCAATTTCAGCCTGGAAGGCGAAAGTCTCCACTTCGCCTTGTTCCATTGCGACCTCCTCCGGCATCTTGTCTCTTCGTAAGTTTCTTCTTTATTCAAAAAAATAATTTGCTTCACGTATTATAGGTTAAAAATCACTCTTTACACTTGCTTTCCTCTTCAGTAAACGTTAGTCCTTCTTGAAAGTCTCTTCAGTAATGACAGCAGTTGTGAAAAATCACTTGAAAGATAAAAAGAAATAAAGTCGCTTTGTATCGCTTGAGATGCTTCTTGCTCTGTGTCGAGTCTCGTAATATTGAATCCGCGCGCGCTCCCGTCGCTTTTATTGAGCCGCCGGGAGTCTAGAAAATTCTGGCCGGATACTGCGCTCGCTTCTCGAACTTTCCGTCAGTTGAGCGACTGTTTCTGACACTCGATCTAGTGATTTGCTGCCAAGTTCGCGCAGGTGTTGTTATGAAAAATTATTTTAGAATTTTTTAGGAGGTTTTGAGGTGAAAGTTGGGATTGAGAGGACGTATCGACGGTTTTTATTTGTAGGTTAGAGGAGGCTGCTTGACTAGTCGGGTTGCGCGCCGGAAGCTTCGCGGGGAGAGCGCCGCCGTCTAGAAACATCTCGAGCGCGGTGGTAGACCAGGTGGGGGCTAAGGGGGCGGTAAGTATGCCTGTAAATACACGTCGTTGGGTTTGCGAAGTTTCGGGAAACTTCATTGTTTAGGACTTTTTTTGCTGATGCAATTTGTTGGAATATCGAAGCGAACGTGAATTTTGTTTGTATTTTATAAACTGTCGTTACGGACTGATTTTTCGGTTTAATTGTGGATTTTTAGGCTATTTTTTTTACTTTTGTTGATTGAAGTGTAATTATGTATCAGGATTTTTATATAGATAATACAGATAGAAATCAACGTAAGACAAGATCAAAATTAAAAATTTTCTCTAAAGAATGAAACAGCATTATAATAAATTGTTTACAAAAGTAGATTATTATAAAAAAATTATAGCAAAACAATTTTTTGATAATACAATTGATAATGGCCTTGTTTACTTTTTCAAAGATACAAACGTAAATATATCACAATAAATAACGCAAAGTTATACTTTTATAACTACCAAATTTGGTAATTTATTAATTTGTCAACAGTTGACATTGATAAATAGACAATTCAAAAGTAAATCTTCATTCCACCTGCCAATACGCAAAATCAAATTAATCTGTTATAACTGTGAAAACATAAAAATTTAGATCAAAACATTTATTTACGACTGACTCATTCTACAGTTGATGTCGTTCTCGCAACTTCTGTGTATACCGCAGGTGTTCTTGAAATTTTATTCAACAAAATCCTCAATGTCAAATAAAATAATAGACTAAAACTACAAAAATTGCAAAATCGAAGCGCCCACGAGCTATATGTTGGTATACAGAGAGGTGCGGCGGCGAGAACATTCGCGAGTGTTTGTTTACCTATCGAGCAAAGGAGATCACCGCTGCGCGAAATTAGCCGCCGCAGCGTCGTATATAAAACGTATACTCTTCTCGAATCTATTTATAGTTTTTCTCATGCAGCTTCCTCTAGAATATTATAAATCATTATTCAGTAAACGACGGTAAACGTCGGATATACTCGTATTTATTATTATACGGTCATGCGTATTCAAGCCTCTAGAATCTTCGTCGAAAATTCGTTATACCTATAGCTGAATGTTCCGTTATGCAGCAGACCGTGTTTACGCCGGTTCTCGCTAAAAATACAGCGAGACGTGTAGGTGGTTTTTCTTATAAAAGAACGAGTGATATAAATAGCATGCAGGATGTTATTTGCAATGTTTACTTTTTTAGTATATTTTTGGGAGCGAGAATGTTCGTGATGATCCGCGCGTTGAAAATGTTGCTTGCGATTTTACCGACGGTCTAAGGTGCATAGGACCGACTGAAGATTCGCCCTTTTGCGCGAGAGGCCGCGAGGTATGAATTTTAAGTACAGGAAAGTCAATGAATTAAATGATTTGTTTATTGTGAGTCATGCGATTTTGTATCTGATAGGAAGCCAGATTAAATTTAACGGTTGAATTCTTTGAGCTTGCTGTCGTGAATAATTTTAACATTTTATCTACAATTTGCTCACTCGGAATGGCTTGTAGTCTATATATAGAGCGTGTTGATAACACACACGTGCATAAGAGTTTATTACCTATAATATCTTATTGTTTTTTATGTGCACGCAGAGTACAAATAGATATTAATTTTAAACGTTTAGACATTTGAAAATTGATAAAATATTCGGGTAACCGCAAATTGAAGGAATACAAAATTTTGTCCTGTAATTTCATGAAAACTGAACTTTTGACAAATATAAATATTTTTTGTGAAAAACTACAATTATACTTTATACAAATCAAAACAGCAACTAAAATCAGAAACTATTGAACAATTTGAAACACTTTCATTCCATTTTGGTCATATAGTGCGAAAACGTGATGGTCAAATAAGCTTGTAGAAATGTCTAGATTCTTTCTCGAAATTCAGATTCTCAAAATAAGCTACTGTCACGGCAATTTGTATTTGATTAACATATGTATGGTCGATATACGATGAAAGTAAATTATGCACCCTTAGGCGAGCCCTTAGGTGCAAGAAGCGTTATATGTATATGACTAAGACTATATCAAAGGCAACGACCCTCGGAACGATCAAAGTGAAAGAATAAGGTTTGACGTCATAATAGTTTTGTACATATACATTAGAATTGAGTCTATAATAGGTCAAGTGTAACTAAAAGCGTCCTGACAGAAATAGAATGAAACAGTGTATGTATTTACCGCTGTTTGTATTATATGCGCTCTACACGTATAGAAATATATAGTTATATCTTCCAATACATTTTTAGTTGGTACTATTGTTTTATAAAATGTTTTCTTTGACGCATTTTCGAGATCTATGGAACTATTCTTGTTATCAACAATACTTTATATTTGCGCTAAAAATAAAACTGAACAAATAAATAAAAATATGTTCCTTTAATTTCTTTCAAATCTTTTAAATTTACTTTACAGAAGATACCTCTATCAGTAAATTTAAGACAATGTATATTGAGACGAAGACTTACCTGTACAAGCATCAGAGGACATCGCAGGAGTTGATGATGTGAATCACATCATAATATATATAGATGTGCAGATGAGAGTATCAATCAAAGATATATACTCAAAGGTTCTTATAGATTAATTTTATTTATTCACTTATTTATTTTTGCATATATGTATATATAAACTTATAAGTTACGCCTAATCGTGTCGTATCTAAACTTTATTTTTCATTTTTTTTTACGAGTATCATTTAGAATATTTTATTTCAATGAGCAAGTGACTAGTGTGCAGCCGTTGCTCCGTTTCCCGTCTCCTCATAAGCTACATATCTCTCGCACTTTTACATCTCTGAAACAGCTCCCTACATTTTTTATTCGTTCACTTAATATTTTTCGCTCTTTTTTATTCTCTCGTAACGTCGCCTCGCATATCCATATAGATATATATTTCGCAAATAAATCACGCCTCATATACATTTATACGTTTACGCGAGAACCGCGTGCGCTCACCTCTTTTTTTGTTTATATACACACATGCTTAAATGTATATGTATATATACTTTTTATTCTGCTTAATTTCTATCATCATCATCATCATCATGGAGAGTGTCGCTCTCTCTCTTTCGTTTCGCCCCGTGCCTTCGTCCTTTTTTTTATTTTTAAATCTGGCTCGACCTCCGTTTTGCTCATTTTTCTGTATTTTTTTTTCTCTTAATCTTCCCTCTAACGAGAGCTAACCTATAGTTTTTTTATTTATTTATTTTTTCATAATCATATACTTCTGATAATAACGCTATATGAAACTTTAAATGCGACTCCGGAATTATTTACAAGGTTACGGTTTGGTATCTGTTATTATATATTTTTTTTCGGGTTATTGTTAGTTCTTCGGTTTTTATCTCTCTTTTTTTTTGCATTTTTTCGTTCGTTTTCGCGAATGGTCCATTCCTATAACGTCAACGCGTCTCTCGTGTTATTTTATTATTATTATTATTCTCTTTTTTTGCAATAACACGCCAGCCCCGTGGTGCGATTTTTTCTGTTCATTTTCTTTTATACCGTATTATAGAAAAACGTTTGATTCGGTGTGTAGACGAGAAGGAGCAAGTGGTGTGTCTTATTTTATTATTATTATTTTTTTTTCGTGTGAATGTGTGACATATGACGAATTGAAATGTAAAATTATTTCGCGTTTGTCTTTTAAGTACGTGTAATAACGATTTTTTTTAGTACAAAAACGATCACAGAAACGTGGCACTTTCCGTTTGCCTACGGATCTACTTTTTTTATCCTTAATTAGCTTTTGTCTATATATGTTCGCTGATATAATTTCTCTCGTTATTTCGTTCTCTCTCGTTCTCTCGCTTTATATTTTTAGGTTCAACTTTTTTTTTCGTTTTATATATCATTATAACGGAAGAGGGTTTTTGTCTGCGTGGATTTTCGAACGCCATATACACAAAGTGCTTTTAATCACACTTTTTGCTACGTTTATTATATATAAATGAGATTAATATATATGAAAAATCATATACCGACGATTTTTATTATTCTTTGTTATTTTCAGCTTATTCGCGATAATTTTTTAAAACTTTATTCTCGAAATTATTGAAAGTGCACTAATTGAGAAAAGCGTGTGCAGAGCCAATATTATTATTATTATTACCCGATCGTACAAGAAAGTTCTTAGATCGTTTAGAAAATCTACTCGTTAGCGAATCATTAACGATTCGATCTATAATCGATTTGCTCAAGCTTTGAATTGCGATTGCAAATAAAACATAATAACGAGAAGTTGGTGTAAATAAAATTTTTCCGAAATTTTCTCAAACCATCCAAAAGAAACGCGGAGTTCGAGAGGATACTCTTGGTGCGTACGCGGCGTATTTATATTTCTGTCTCTATTATATACCTACTTCTATAAACGTGTGAAGTGGTGAGTATTTTATCGTATAATAGAATCGTGCGCGATTTTCATCCTTCAATTAACAATAGCACCGTTTGTATCTCGCGCGTTATATATTTTAGGACGATTTTTTTTTATATATAAGCAACGTCATTGGCATCTTCTGTAGGAGGCCTCGCGTCTCTTTTATTATTATTTTTGTTTGCTTATTCGAATGTGCATTTATAGTATATGGTAGTTTTTGGAATTATCCTGCTGAATCCGACGTCGAAGCTTGAGATAAAAGAAGTAGGTATAATATAACATTTAGAAACTGCTGGTAAATTTTTTTCGTAATTACATAACAAAACCACAAATTGAATTTTAATATTTTGAAGAAATTAATTAATATTAATGAATTAAATGAGAAACAATCGTCGGATTCCATGGATATAGGGGCAGGATTCGTAGATGAGTAAACATTTCTTCAGAAGTATTTCGTTTATGGTTTATAAGGAGCAATAGGTATGTGTGTGTGCATCATATAGGTATATAATAATAATATATCAACGAAGAAAAACAGCTCATCCCTCTCGAGGTCATCGTGCGACCGGAATCATCGCGCGCGAGTGATGTGTGAATGCATGCAGTCGTCGTCAGGTCGCGAGTATTATATAGGTACCACGTTTTTTTTTCTCGATCTCCTTCATTATTATTTATTATTATACATTATAGGTAACGTGCATTTTTAATATATTTATATATACGAATTATCGTCGTAGACTCATTGTTTTTCACCGCTTGTTTTCGTTCTTTATAGCGTCGTATAGGGACTATATTTATCAAATTGTGGGTGTCACGGAACGCTGCAGGTGTAAATTTTTTCTCTCCCGACTATTCGGATATTATACAAAAAACGATTTTTCATACTCAGTTATTGTTATTAATTATTTTTTTGTCATAATTTTATTTTCTGATATTTTCTGTCAAATTGTCTAGTTCGTCAAGGGCCTCGCTAGATTTCGACGACGTATTGTTGTGCTTTTCCCGCGCGCGACGCGTCAATTTGTTAATTATTTATTAGAGGAGAGGGTAGTGGAACTACATTTTACACTGGAAAATTTAGTCAATCTTCTATATCTTTCGAGTACAGTGCGCTGCGTCGGTAACATATAACATCTCGTACCAAGAAATATTTAAAAAGTCGAACGTTTCTGATGAAAGTGGCAGTTATACGCTCAGCTCTAGTGATTCGAAAATTTCAATACATATTTTCTATAACTTTTGTGGATTAAGAAAAGTGTGATCACGTTAGTGATTTACAAGGACGGTTGCCGTAGACAAGTTTTATAAGGCTAGAATTCACTTTTGAATTTTTTAAACCCCTTGGGGCTAGATTGTTTATCACGTATACGGGGCAATACCGTGCATGGTGCATAAGATTAACATAGAGAAATGTTAATGATACATGTCAAAAAAAAAGTCAGTGAAAATTCAGTATGATTCAAAAAAGATTTTAGATGCTGTGAAAGCTGCGATAAGAGATAATCATAAAAATAAGAACACTGAAAATTTGTGTACAACTTCTAAGAATGACGTTCTTAATTGACACTTAAATTCATTTTCATTTTCATTTAACCGTGTAAAACTAAAAATCGAAATAAAAAGAGTGTACAATGTAGTCCCACCCTTCTCCATATATCGTTCGTTTTCACCGTAATATTACAACGAAGCTTTTACCGCGCTCGATGCCACGAAGTATAATAAAGACTGATATTTTACTGGGTATTAGCTTTTTATTGGTTAATTAGTAGGGTATTGTGTTTTTCTTTATTTTATTAATTAATTCTTCATTATTGAGATGAGAAAAAGGTGCAAAACATCGACGGAAATCTCGAGAGACTCTTAGAAGATCGGCTGGATATAATGTATAAGTCTACAAAATCTCGGTCGGTTCTCGTGTATTCCTGTGTATATGTATATAATGTTTATTATATGCATGTGTGTATGTAAGTGTTTTCTTTATTAATATCTCCTTGAGGTTGAGGAACTTCCATAAAATACACAGACTCGCACTCGCAGTTCGCTTTACGTAATATAATAAATACCCCTAAATTAAGTTAACTCATATATATCTATATCTCTCTGTCTGTTTGTTTGTTTTTTTTTAACCCCTTAATCACTCGACCATATACAGCGCTGTAATTATATATAACAGAGTTCGTCGTTCGCTTGTACAATGACGGATAGCAGTCGAACTAAACAGAATAATAATAATAATCTCTAAGTATATATCATCATCGTCAGCGAAAAATCTATTTAGGATCAGTGAAAAAGTTTCAACAATATCGAGTACACATATATATCCCGATCCGAAATAGATGATCAGTCGGCGTAATAAGTATATATCATATATATATATATTATAATATATATATAGTAATAAACTTTCACACTCACACACGCACGTCGTCGCTCGGCGCGGCGTATCATCGACGCAACGTATCGGCGCGATTATCATCGAAAAGTCTGGCATGATTGCAAAATGAAGAAAGGAAATCGCGCGCCTGGCGTCTCTTGTATTGGCGCTGCCGTGATAATAACAAAACAATCGAACGAAAATATTAACGATTTGAAAATCATTTTGTAAACATAATGGAACGAGGAATATAAGAGTCAATATATCGTTTTTTTTTGGAAGCCCTGCGGAGAGAATAGTGCCTCTTTCTGCCGCCGTGTGTATTATAAGCGCAAGCGTCGGCTGCTGCAACTGCGTATTTATATACTTTTTATTATATATATGTACAAAATATACAGAAAAATGTACAGCGGATCGAGATTATATATTATATGTAAACGAAGGGATATATATATATCGGTATATAAGCGAGAAAATGAAAAATTTTGGATGTAAAATTCAAATCATAAGATACGTATAAGGAAAATTAAAGTGACTTCCTTTCGGCGCCTTGGCAATTGACATGCCGTCGCTTTTCGAGACGCCGCGCGAAGCGCGTGCGTTTCTTTCTCACTCTCAGTCGTACTTATACTTTTTTTTACATCGCTCGGATTGTTTTTTTTTTCTCTACCATTCACAACTGCACACTTTTTACACATTTATACATACGTACGCAGTACACGGAATTGGCGTTTTCCCTACGTTTAATAGTCAGTGTTTTTTTCTTTTAATTTACTTTACATATGGTTTATTTATATATATATATATACGAGTGAGATCTCTCTGAGAGCTTCAATTCTCTTTTCTTGTCTGCGGATCTGTGCGAGCGTATTTATATTATAATTCTTTTATCATGACTTATAGTATTTATGTATAGTTAATCGTCCCGCATCTCGTCGCTCTAGATTCACTCTCTGTCAGGATTATTTAGGGTTATCGGTAAACATTATACTTACAATACTTACATCGTACGTTTATATTGCGGTTTTCTTTTTCTCATTAGTCGATAATAATGGTTTATGCGAATGTTGCGAGTCACTCATCTCTGAACTATATAATCCTATGTGTTTATTTTTTCTGCCCCCAATAACGCTCGTTTGTATTATATTAATATTATTACGAATTTATATATATATCGGTAAAATCATTAGGGATATCATTTGCTTTCGTGTATGGGTATATATAATTAACGTTGTTGCATACATATATAATAATTTTCTCATTTTTTGTCTCTCTTTTTTAATACGCATTTTACATGTATTATATCGCTATTAATTATAGTGTGATAATATAATAACGCATTTTTAACTTAGTTTTATTTTTCTTTTGATCGCGCGATTTTTATATAATTCTCCTGATCGCACATTATCTATACAACTTAATTAATCTTAATTAATTTATGGAATGACTGCGAAGTCTGGAGCTTCTCGCACGGTCTTCGTTATATTTCGTCTCGCGCGTGATTTTTTTAGTTAGCGATAATAATAATAATAATAATAATGGTAATAAGTGTATATTATATTTTTTTTTGCATCATTGATTTTCGTTAGTTAGCGTAATTATCTCTAATTTTAATTTAATTTTACTTTAAGCTTTTTCGAATCATCGTCGTTATCGGTATCGACTCGAGGTTCAAAAAACGCTTTGCTACTTTCGTGGATGGTTGAGCTTGTATATAATACTAGTATAATATTGTATCGTATGACGTTTATCGTTTTATCGTTATTTATCGCGATTATCGGTGATTAGTGTTTATTAAACGGTTAGCTTTTAATTGATAGTTTTTTTCACTGTTATTCTTATTATTTTCTTGTTATAGAAATGGGGGGTAAATTTTGTTGTTGTCGTGAGACGTCGTGCCGCGCGAGAAGACGCCTGCGATTCGCAATGCAGGACTTTTGCTTGTGGTTATAAATTTAGTGTTATTTCATTATTATATATTATACTGTAGTGTAAGTATATTTCTTTGCTTTTTGGAAGAGGAATTCGCGTGCGAGAATATTGCCGCGGGGAGACTCGAGGGACCGAAGGATCGGAAAAGATCGGTTGCTTCGCCGCATACAAGTATATATAAAGCTGCTTTGCGCTCGTCAATCCTTGCGTTGATTTGAAGAAGCAAAATTCTTGCAAGCACAACAAATTTAAAGAAAAATCATAAAATTAAACCAAGAGAAACTGAATTCAAGAAATTATTTTACATTGAGAGAAGCGATAATATGTAGTTGAAGCTGTATAAAAATTAACACAAACATTTCTCTCGATCTTGATGTTGATAATAAAACAGATAACGAAAATATATACAGACGTAAAAGATAATTTTAAATCTTCTTATAATTAGGTGTACAAAATAATATAACAGATATGTAACGAAACGAAAGCAAAACTTGAGAAAAAGGTATTTGGATAGAAAATAAAAATGCACTTTTTTGTTTATATTTTATGAAAACGGAAAAATCGACGTTTCCTTCCAACTTTTATTTTCTATAATAATAAATATCAATTGTCAATGCAAAAGAAAAAGAAAAAGAAAGCCGTCGATCAGTCGATCAGTTCTCGTCGCTCGCTACTTCGAGCTCCCCGCTAATGGAGCAGAAAAACGTGTGCATAATGATTATAATTAATTAATGAGGTTGGCAGTTTGTTCTTTTTTTTCTCTCCCTCTCTATGTCCTTTTCTCTCATTCTCTCTGCACAGCGCTTTCGAATTGTTTGCGTGCAGAGCTTTGCTCAAGTCGAAGCCAGTCGGTCAAACGAGTTGCTCATTTTTCTCCTTTTCTTTTCTTTTCTTTTCTTTTTTGAAAAATTCACATTTTTGGCAGTTGATCGTTCGAGTTGACATCGATAAACTTGCAGTGCTATAGAATCAACGTGAATTTTCGCTGTGATATATACAGTTAAAATAATGAAGACTATCATAATATAGTGTAGAAAGTATATTAGTATATACTGTGAGTGCAAACTCGTTGGTCGACTCGCTGCCACTTAGTGCATAATAAGTTTTCTTGAAAAAATCTATTAATCAACCGATCGATTGCCCTTGTACGAGTTTTTCCACATTCGATTTTTCTTCTTCACATATTTCTCACGCTTGGCTCTCAACGTCATATCGTCCGCTATTATATATAATATGTATAATGAATCTCCGGCGCTAAGGAGAGTTTAATCTGCTCGTTTTTTTTTTTTTGTTAATTATTATAATCGCGGTGTGTGTGAGTGTGGGTGTGTACGTGTGTGTATGTGTATTTAAATCCTTAATGAGCCTAAAGTGATCTTTCTCTTTTAAGTTTAAGTGTATTTTGTGTGTATGTGCGGAACAATCACGTGTTGTGTGCACTACATCATCGATATATGCATTGTGTAACGGGGAAAAGTCGCGCTTCGGTTCATTTGGCGAAGTTTATACCATCGTGAACTTATTATATTCATATGTGTATTTATATAGAAATCTAGAATTAACCGTTAGAAACCAAATCGTGACATGTTGTAGGACTGACTTTTTTAGCTTCATCGAAATGATTTGTTAATGTTTAAAAAATTCAAACGAGTAGATTGGCGTGTCGCAATTTGGTTTCTCTGTTATACAAGCGCAGCTCTCAAAATCCAAAGTAAGCGGTATATATTTCCAATTATATATTCTACGATATATAAGCATCTTTTGATAAATTACATATCATATTCAACATATAATGCAATATCTTTTATCTTACAGCTTTCGTGTAATATAAAAATTATCCTTCTGAATATTAATTACGCTAATATCGAATGGTTTCGTTTTTTTTCAAACATTTTTACAGGATAAAAGACGTCTTCATCGTGTGAAAAACAAAACTAGCCTCTTTTTTTCGCTAATTCAAAATTGTACTTCCGTAATCAGATGCTAGAACATACAATATTTGCCAATAATATCGAAGCACTAACATCATCTCTCAAATTTTAAAATACTTTTTTTTCTCACATAATACGCTATATAATACGTCTTGCTTTTTATAATACTTAAAGTACAACAATGTTACACCAGTGCGAACAATAAACATCGAATTCGATGGACACACCTATGGCTTTGGATTTTGATGGTCAAAATGCATAGAAACGTTAAAAAAAAAGAAATACAAAAATTTGTATGATACAAAGGCTGGGGATGTCTCCGCCAACGTATGAAACCGAGGAGCGCTTTTCCCTCTATATTTTTATATTATATATATTTATAAGTACGCTACCCTTAATGCTTAACGTAGTTTACATATCACTTATTACGCGTAGATCCTATATTTATATAATTTATGAATATATTCACTTTATTCATTTTTCCTTTTTTTTTATTAATAATTCACGATACTTTTTAATGAGTACAATATATAGGTTCTGTATAAAACTCGTATGTACAGGATGATCGTTTTGTTTTTTTTCTCTATTTCTCGCTCTCGATTTTCTCCTCGTTAGTATATTAGTTTATAATCCCTTTCCCTCGTGTATTCAAAATTCGCCTCGTCTACGGCTTAGCCATTATTTTTTTTGTATAATATAATATATATTAAGATGCGCCAGCGACTTAGCCGAGATATATAGTGCGATCCCTTTTTTCGTATTTTTTTTTTAATTCTTTAAACGGTACAATATATTTACGTGTGTATCTTTTTTACGCACACTTTATATAATACGCATTATTACAATATAATAATATAATAATAATTTATGTAATCGATACAATGATAAGAATCAATAATGTCAATGATATCTTTCGGTATATATAATTATAATGTAATCTTACTGAGGAGATTCGATAACAAAAGTTCCCTCGACTTTCTCTCGAAAATGTACATGTATAATAATATCAACTTTTTTTTTTATTTATTTTACCATCTCGGGAGCTTATTTTTTTTTCTCATAAAAATAAAAACGCAAATCCTACCAGAGGACGTGTCTGTGTGTGTCTTGTGTGTGGAGATCTTTATTTCATTTTTTTTTCTCGAGCGCAGCTATTATTATTATTATTATTCCATAAATTATATCATTTATTAAACATCTCTCTTATTTTCGTCGCGTTCTCTACTCTCTCTCTCGTATATTTATAACATACACACACCGTACGACCGCCGTATAACGAATCGACGTGTATTTAGTATTTTTTTTTCATTTTTACCTTTTAAACCTTCGCCGTCTATATTATACGCACACGTAATATATCATATAGAAATTCATCGCACATATATCATATACGTTAACGTATTATAATAAAAAATATATATCATATTAGAAGTTATATTTATCCATTTGGAGAGACACGGCGATCGCGCGGCGTTCATGCGTTATCTTTTTCTCTTTTCTTTACGTAAAAACGTAAGTGTAGTATTATTATGTAGATGTATATTATAATCACGTATACACAGAAAAATATTTTCTCAAACGCCGATGCTAACGTGAATTTTTAAATGCGCTTGTTTCAACTTTCTCGAAATAAAAGATATAGAATATAATCAAAAAGTAAGACTGACAATTCGCGCAAGCATGTGTGTAGCGTTCGATAAAGACATTTTTCTGGGTACACGTGTTATCTTAATAGAAATTAATAATAATAATAATAGTAATAAATAATAATGATAATAATATATAGTAAATGACGTGTATATGCACGATATTTACTCAGGTATATTTGTAATATTTATATATATGTATATCACAACGATAAAATACTAGATTCTCAATCATCCGCAGGTATTTTTGTTCATAATCTTCTTCCACCGTCTACTAATACTTCGTCACTCTTGTCATCGGATATACAAAGACATATATAATTATGCAACGTATTAGGTGAATCTTTATGTGTCTTCATATACCTTGGATGAAGCATGTGCACGTTTTGCTTTTTTATATTTCACTTTCTTTCCACGACTCTGTGCTTATAACGTACCCATTAATACTTGTATTTAGAGACTTCTGTAGATTAGGCGGTTCCGAGAAATGTGGCCATTTCGCAAATTACTTGATTCTTAATTTAATTAAAATTTTTATATTTTTTAAAATAGTTTACTCTAAATTAATTATAAATAAATGTAGTCCTCTAACGGTACACGACAAAAAATAAAACAAAAGATACTTCTGAATTGGCTACATTGCCCATAAACCTCCTTGGCTGACGAATAATACCAACCACTAGTCCCCCTCAAATCCGCGACGCCTCTCTCTCTCTCTCTCTCCCGTGTAAGTAAACCGATTCCGTCCATTTATTCAGCTACTTTTCTTCGTCCCATAAGCAGCCGTCTTTCACCGCTTCCCCGTCCTATATATATACGCATATATATCCCTATAATACAATCCACACCGTGAAAGCTTGCGCAGCAATTACCGTCTATACTCACAGGGATGATCGATCGTCAGGAATATTCTTCAGTGTTTGTGCATCGGGTGAATGCAAATATACTTTGTTTGTAGGTGGGACGCGATCAAAGACGCGATGTCCGGTAATCGAGGCGTTTGCTTTGATGTGGACTATATGGGATTACACACCAGACTGTCCGGAAAAACGTTTGCCTCTTTTTTGTTTTGGCACCGCCGTATATTATTTTCAACGATAAAAAAATGAAAAAAATTCCCATCATCACTCTGTCGAAATTTTTCCAAACAGTCCGCGTCAAACATCAGATCGCGTGCGATGTCTCGTTTTCGACTTCAAACCAGTATCCCGGTGACAGACGGACAGACGGCGGAAGGGCTGCGCGCTTGCGTGCAGCAGTGCATGTTCTATGTATTCATATATGTATATGTAATATAACTCGGGCAACTTCATAACTTCGACACGTAGACTTCGGTGATTATAAGGAAGCGAGAATTTTCGCGAAAGAAAATGATAGCAGGGAAAATCCGCAGCTTTATATCCGTTGGGGTGAAAATCCGTCAGCCGCTTAACTTTTTAACGCCCGATTAAGCGCGGCTCGCGGAAAAACAAGGCGGCTCCTTTGTCTTTCTCTTTTCTCCTTCCAAGATCCCGGAGAGAGGTCGGACTCTGGGCGTGTGCTTGCGGTCGATATCCTGGATGTATATATATACTTTCCTCTCTCTCTCTCTCTTTCAGTGTTATTTTTCAGTTTCGGAGGAAGCACGCGCTCTCTTTTTGTTCGGTTTACGTTCTTCCGGTTGCAAAATAAAAATTTTTCCGGTACTTTTTTCGAGTCTCGTTGTTTCTTTCATTGTTATATGTGGAGCTGCTGCGTTTTTACGTTCCGGCTCGGAATTTTCCTTGTTTTTTTTATTGTTGTTTTTTTTTCGTTACTACGCGTATCTTTAATATTCCGCTGTGGTTTTGTCTCGGCTCGTTAACTTTGTTTTGTCGCTGTGCACAGTATATATCGTGACGTTGTCGTGTGTGTGTATATAGTGCACTACTGTTCATTACATCTTTCGTATTCCGTATGGCTTATCTCGGAGTCTTTCATCATTTTTTTTGTCGGTCTCGTTTGATCTCTCGTTGTTGCAATGTTCGTCTGTCGTTTTTTTTTTTCGCATTGATGTCTTTTTTCACGTCGCTTATATCGTATGCAGTTCTTTGCAGAGATCAAAGACGAATTAATTGAGAAATTCGATATTCAAAAAAAAATATTTTCCCGCGCAAAATTTATTCGAGCCCCGGGCGGTCACAGGAAAAACAAGCTCGCGCTGAATTTGGATTTGAAATGAGTAGGTATATAGTGGCGCTCGATTTTTCTCTATTTTTCGGCGCTTTATACTTACTGCAGCGCAAGCAAGAAAAGCAGCAGTGGCAGCACAGCGGAATAAAGAGAAATCTCTCTCTCTCACTTCGGAGCTTGTTGAACTTGAATTTGCATTTTCCTTGCGCGTCACTCCCAGGACGCGAAATTTATGATAGCTCATCGACTCTACTTTAGTCCGTCCACTCGGTTTTATACATCACCGAGCTTTGTTTTCGGTGTCGAAAAGTATATATGTGCCCGAGTTCTGTATATATATAATATAAATACATATTGAATGTAGCTGCAGGATTTGTGACGATATTCTTCCGACACACGTGTTTGAGAATTTGAAAGAATAACCGAAAAAGCTCTCAGTATAAAATTTATAATGTACAAGTGCCAGCCTCAACATTAGAACGATAATACATGTATATATATATATATACGCCCCGTTATTAATTACACACACTATATAATATTTATAAAGAACCGAAAAGCCCGCGATATTATTATATATATTATCATATATAAATACAATAACGAAACACTTATATAGGGGAAATACTTTCATTCGTGCGCCTCTATATATTATAGTTCGTAAAAAACTTAGTATTGCTTTCGCACAACCGTCGCGTATCAATATATTCACTCTCGTTCACTCTTAGAAAAAGGGTTATAAGGTGCGTGTCTCGCTCTCTCTCTCTCTCTCTCTCTTCGAAATCCAGCTCGCATCATATATATATAAAACAAATGTAAAATCGATCATCGCGCGCGTCGTGTATTATATACTTATATAAGGTATATACTCGAAAAATCGTCGCGCGCGCGAACCCCATCGCCGTCTGTCGAAAAAAGAGCCCGATTTTTTCTCTCTCTCTCTCTTATACTCTCGTCGTTTTTTGTATATTCATCGTTCGCGCGCGAACGCCTTTTCCGTTTGTTAAAAAGTCGGTGTAAAAACGCTCTGAAGCACTTAGGATCGTCGTTTGTTTGTTTTGTTAAATTTTTTTTTTGTTTGTTTGTTTCGTTCGTCGAACTTTTCCCTATACTCACTCGTGCACGGCAATCTCTCAATTTATTATAACCTCGCAGCCTATTTTTGTTTTAACTCTTTTGTTATACATTTGGATTTACTTTTATCGTTTACTTATAATTCTGCGTTTGCGTATTAATTCATTAGTAATTTTTTTGTTTGTTTGTTATTTTTGTTACTCTCTGCTTTATCCTCGACGAGCTTAGTTATAACTAGTGTGGCTATTGACGTTTTTTTTATATATATATATAATACCGAAGATGGCGCGCGTCGGCTCCTCTCTTCGATCATCATCATCTCTCTCTCGCTTTTCTACTTTTTTTCATTTCACCTCTCCTCGCCACGGTTATCATTCTTTGGCTTATAAACTAAGAGACATTTCTTTCAACGTCACGCGGCATGCATATCTCCATTATAATATAATACTACTCGAGCTTCCGTTTCACATATACTTATATCGCTTTGCTCCGGAGAGAGAAAGAGTATATAGAAATGTTTCACGGCGCTCTTTCCCTCTCCTCTCGTCGTCTCTCGATTTTGTTTGTTTCTTATATTTCTTTTTGTTTGCGGGCACTGCAGTACATACTGATTTGCGGTGTTTTCCTTCATCGGGCAACATAACGATCCCCGTCTCGCTCTGCATTTCCGCCTCGATGCACTGTTCAGTCGCATATATTTTTTGCTTTTGCTTTTGTTATACGTGTATTATCCTCGAGGGCGGTGGGCGGAGGGAGCCGGGCTCCGCTTCGCTCGACTTCTCGCGAAGGAAAAGAGTAGAGTCTTCTTTCTCGAGTTGTGTGTAGTAATGCATATTGTGTGAGAGCGCGAGTGGATTAGTCGCTCTCCTCGACGTCGTCTGCGTCGTTGGCACGACGCCTCTTTAGTCCCTTACTTGGCTTCTTCGAGCAGGACGAGATCGTCGGCTACTACGTCGCTGATGTGCAGGTAGATTATCCAGTACATCAGGTTGAAGCAGACGAAGCAGACCGGAAAGACGATGCGAGAGTACTTGTCGATATCCGATGGCGTTATGCCTGGAAAATTATAGAGGGTGTCTTTGTAGATGAGTATGTCACAAGGCTGTTTGATATATATATGTATGGTTTTTTTTTGGTATTATGCGAGAAGGTATTAAAAAAGGGCATTCCCAGAATCAGAGCCTAGAATATCGCGCTGTTTGTTTTTTGTATGACTTTGTGGTATTGGATTACTCGACTCGCTTGAATGCTTATGTATAATTGTTCTCGAGAGCGAGGTTCTAGACTTTGATTATCTTTCTCTAAAGATTTATATGGCAATGAAGCATCGACACAAAAGAAAGTGAAATGTATTAATCTATGTCTAACATATTGATGAGCAGTGAAGGAAGATTATTTGAGCCAAACTTAGGTAATACGTCTGATATTAACAGATTTGTTAGCTACACATAAATCGTTTACCCAGTATAGTATGTTTTGTTGGCTTTGGAAAAGTCTGAAGTGCAGAATGGGCTTCCTCTTGAGCTAAGAGAAAAAATTCCAGAAACAGGCTTATTGTACAAATATAACCCCTTCAATTGGTGATATATGTAAGTGTGTGTCTATTTCGACACGCATGTATACATTTAGTAATTGATAATAATTTTAGAAAGGTAACTTGGATCGAGAAAGTCAAAATTGGTAATTCATTACATTACAGTAAGTATAATATAAGGTATCCAGAAGTAGTATATTCATGCATGAATTGATGATAACACCAAAACAATTTTGATATATAACATTTGTTTAAAAGTATAATTGTAGAGGTTATTTGAAGGTTACATCCAGTACACTCGAAGTCGTATATCGGAAAAAATGTTGCTTTTTCGGTGAATCAAATCATTTATTTATTTATCAACTCAATCATGCTCACTGGAGTTGTTCAAATTTCGAGACTATTTTTCAAAATAAGCTCCACAAAGAATTCAAATGACAAAACACATAAATGTTCTACTTATCAAAATGAGTATTACGAATTTGATGAATTCTATATTGTTCAACATTTTTTTACGTCTAATAGCGATGATGATACTCGATTTTTTAATTATTGCTAAAAAGCTATTGGCACACTTTTTTCATCTAACATTATGCAGAGCAGAAGAGTTTAAAATTATTGAAAAAAATAACATAAAAATTTAGTACTAAAAAAAACTTGATTTTGTATTACCACGATAATGATTGGTTGTATAATTTTTGAAAGCTATTTGTAAAGACGAAGACATGAATGATAGCTAATTAAAAAAAGTTACATGCAGAGGACTGAATTTATGTGTGCAACATTTATTCTTCGATAAATAAAAGCTTTCATTTGTCATTTGATATTTTATGGGAGATCACATTTGAGAAAACTGCACACACTTTGAAATTTTTAAACACTCGAATGCTAACCATGTTGAGTATTAAGACTAAGATAAGTATGTAAGAAAATTACAAAATTTTTATAGAATATGATCGTCGACGTTAAAAAAGACTAAAAATATATTTTCTGAAAATTTTTCAAGAAGCGCAAAAATTGCAAATAAAAGAACTTAGAATATATTTCTTGGTAGACTACTATTGGATTGAAAGCGTTTTTATAATTCTAACTTGACTAAATCTACAAATTATTTTGAAATGAAATCGCTTTCTAAGTTGTAGGTTAAGCAATTTAACCACAAAAAATTTTCAATGAGTTTACATTACTTTCAACATTGACATCAGAGATTAGGATTCATTGAAGCAGGTCAGAAACCCTTAAGTTTGTAAAATAATCCTATTCCTTGAATTAATTTCTCTCAGACAAAAAAAAATAGCCACATAATATACAACAAACTAGCAGTAAATTCATAAACATTCCTTATATTTTTAAAAAATATTCTAAAATCTTGAATATTATTTCAAAAATCTAAAAAACACTTCATGTCACAAAAAACTCATAAAAAACTTTTATGTGGCTAAAAAAAAAATGAAAATTCAAATTGTTACTTACAATAAATTATATTTATGCATTTTAAGCGTAAAAAACGACATTGTTTCAAGTTTATAAAACTCAAAAAAATTGATTTCTACTATAGCCATAAATCATGCAGGGAAAAGGTACTCATAGAGATTACTTTGTTTACTAAAATACTAATCGTTAAACAGTGTATCTATTATAAATATATTATAATTATGATGTAACCGAAAATATACGTAAATTGTAACATTTATGTGTACACATAGAATGAAAAGCTGACGTTTCTTTAATAAACAAGGTAATACACTCCAACCAATTAATTACAAACAAAAATACATAAAGTAAACAAATCAATCATAAATGTTTTAAAATAGAAAAAAAGGAATAAAACTATAAAAAAGTCAATATTTATCTACATGAAATTTGCAAATCATATGAATGTTTGTTGTTAAAGAAAAGTTAATATTCAATTACACAGACATTTAAAACAAAAAGATTGTTAATACACTACAATAGTTTTTACAAATATTTTTTTGCAATAGATTGATTTGCCGAAAAAATTTGGTTAGTAACAGTATTGTGACAAATCAGATAATTCGAAATTATCTTGTACAGGTTCACCAGTCTCTTAGTGACTATTCAGAAAACTTATTAAACTAGGTTAAAAAATATTTTAACTTGTATAAATACTTAAGTAAATTTTTTTCAACTTATTCATACAATAGGATAATACTGATTAATTAATAGTCTATAAATCATTACTCGGCCAAAATTCGAATAATGTGTATAGACAATCAATCACAAATGTATGCCTTTTAAAATAATCATCTGTACAGTAACATTAATATACTTAGCTTATGAACTAATAATAAACAACATTAAATATATAAAATTTGAAAATTTAGTAAAATTGTGTATTGTACTGCCATAAAGCATGTACGTCGTTTAGTACATTATTTATACAGGGCATAGGATGTATATTGTTTTAACCCTTTAAAGCTATAACCTCCAGGATTTTTAAGTGACCTTAATTCAAATAAATATTCTATTAATTAACAAGTTGGATACGATTTTGGCTAGTACTCTAATGCTAAAGTACAAACGCAATTATAGCTATTAATATATTGCATAAACAACTAAAATTATTGTATGATAATACTCTCGACTTATTATGGAAAATATGGATGAATATTGCATCCAAAATCGTTTCCATCATCTTAAAGATTAATTAAGCAGTACAGTCGATTCTTAAAAAAAAAATTGATTAAATAATTTATCAAAAGCTCACCATATAGTTTGCTTATATCCTTGCCAGGATGGATGAGGTGCTGCGGCGGGGGCGGCGCCTCCTCGTCGGCGCGGCCGTTGATGGTGTTCTCGAGGGTGCCACCCTTGCTGTGTGCCTTGGGGTCGTGGACCTTGAAGCGCACCTCCTGGACAACACGGGACCACTTACAAGAGACACGGCAGCTCGCCATGGGTCTGCCGACATGCGTCGGCGTACCCTTACTCTTATTGGCGGTGCATGCAAAACATTCACGGGACAAGATTCGGGGACTCTACTCGTCTTGTTGAGGGAGTATTCGTTCAAGGTTTGTAGTAATCAAATATTTATTTTCTTCGTTTCAATTATTGTATTTTATATATAGCTATATATTTGATTGCTGTAAAACCTTTGAAAAATTGTCGCTTATAGTGAGATTGAACTATAAATCTCAAGTGTCATAACTCAAGCATTTACAGAAATGTCAGAAATCCTGCGGAATATATATTAAGTTTCATTGCTTCATAAGTCCAATTTATCGCGTTATATATGGTGCGAAGGTAGAGTGGCACTTTCGCACCCTTTAAATAATTAAGCTTGAAAATGAAATTTAATCAGATGGGTTCTTACAGGGGGCAATAAAATTTGTACTTAAAATGTTTCATCGCACTTATGCGCGTAATTTTGACATTTCAAGTGCCCTTTCATTAAACGCAACGTGCGCGAGGACCTTCTTTATTGAATTCAATTATATTATAACTGGATTAATTAAACAATGAAATTTCAGGTTTTAATAATACTTCAAGTTTCTTTCATCCATAAGCAACAATTTTGTACTACAAAACTTTTGAATTCTTTAACGCTATTAAAAAAATACATTCTCTGCATTTCAGTATTGCATCTATTCTAAAGCATTAATCAATCTATGCATTGAAACTCTCTTTCCCACTGTTTTCTACAGTATAACATACGCGTAATAGTTTCTAGAAACTAAATAAATACGCGTCACACGAATTTTTTTCAACAGTTTCTATAAAAAAAATTTTCAAACAATCGATTCAGGTTATATTTTCAATTTTTTTCTCCACGCCAACCGGATGATTGCTGTTTTCAAAGAAACGTGGAAAATTCAAATCGGCGAACGCAGCTTTATTTTAATTTTCGCGCACAATAGAATAAACGGGAACATTCAAAGCGCAAACTATACACACGCTCGAGCGCGCGTTTCGAGGTAGTTCTGTTTGTTCTACTATTTGTAGTACGAAGTTATTTGATATCAAAGTAAAGCCTCATGCTCAAATCTACTGGGGCATTTCATTGATATAATACTCTAGCTTTGAGTAGCAAGTTTATACGCGCGATTGAAACAGCTAAACATTTTGTGTATGTGTGTGTGTGTAATATTAGCAAGCATGTTGCCTATCAAATTGTATAATTAGATACTGTACGGCTCTGTAATGTCACAAAGTAGATGCACTGTGTGCTTGTGTAACAAAGCTCGTTTGTCTTTACTATATACTATATAACAATTAAGTGTTTAAAAATGTAATTTTTGCCTACAATAATTTGTATAGAAAATTAATCTCAAAGAATATAGTTTTCACACTCTACGCGAGTCGCACACTTTCACTCTTGAACCTCTTCTAGTGTGTACATATACATCGACGGCACTAACGGTTGCGTTTCTACCCTCAAGTGAGCCGCTGGAAAAATTTTTCCCGCAAAAATCTTCGGCAACGCTCTCGCTCGCATATATAAAGCATTTAATTAACGAATGAATTAATTAAGTATAATACCCGGCGGAGCCTCTAATTGGAACGAGCTCCTCTCCTGCGAATTTTATTCATCCACGCGCTTATGCAGCACCTACTGGGATTCAGCGTATATGTTTGTACGGTATTCGCCGGGAGGATTTTGCTTTAAATTCTCTGCGTATTGTTGAAGCTCTCAGTGGATTGAACCTACGGTCGTGTGTATTTCCATTGTTTTTTTTTTTTGGAAAGCGCTAAATTTTGAGGCTGTCACTGTTTGGCTGAATTATGGAGCGTTTTTGCGACTCGACAATTTTTAATCTCCGACTCGCGCCTATAGTGTATACATATTTCTCTTTGCCTATTTCGAGAGGGTAGATGCGCATCAGCCGAGAGAGACACACACGAGAATCAGTTTTAGCCGAGCGCGAGATTAAAAGAATATTTATGGTTCGCTACTGTATAGGCGATTGAGAATTCATTTCGATTCGTGGCGCGCGCGCGCAAACATTGGATTGATTTTTTTTTCTACTCCGTGTTGGACGGTTCGTTTAAAAAGATGTCTTTATACTTTCAGATGAATGGCGCAGTGTACTTTTGATGAATTTTTGAATTAACCGATAGTATAGCTATTATGTATACGCAGACTACTATTTTTAGATGATTAGAGTGTCACTGCATATCAGCCCCACTATATTCCTATGCCATTGTAATTTGGCGGGCTCTTATCTTGCTCCTTTCCGCAAATACTGGGCCGAGTGCTGCAGTCGCGGAGGTTAATGTCGACGGCGCCTCCTCCGCCTAATTATTTAAACTTAATTATCCAATTTCTCAGCGTGTGCACCGCCAGCTTTCTCCGACGAGGATATGCGCGCGCCAGCCGCCAATGTTTTGCGATCGTAAATTAAGCTCGTATACCCCTGGCTTCTTCTTCTTCTTCTTCGTTCTTCTTTGCATTCGGTTATATAGTGCGACGCTCGTGCTAAGTGGCTCCTTAGACTTTTAAGCTCCGAGCTTTTTGCTTGTGTATATACTTATGTGGGCTTCCTATACTACTACTACCAGCGCGCGAGTGCGGTTATATCTTTCTGGTTTTAAGGTTCGGTTTTTACTTCGTGATTTTAGAGGTGAATTTATTGGTGTGCTTTTTAGACGTAGATTGTGTAATATATACGTTTTTGTAAAATTAATGTATGGTTGGGTTAAATTTATATGCTTTTACAGTATGTATATAAAGAGACAGAAGTATTATTAATCAAAGGTATATAATTAAACTTTAATTATGTCTATTCTTGCATAATGCGATGCAAGCTGAAAATAATAATTGAAAGGGCTGCCACGCCGCTGCAGCATCGTATCCTGCAATTTTTGTGTAATACTCATAATGAGAAAAGTTAAGCAGTATCGCAAAGTTTAGATTACACCGTCAAAGACCAGTGTGTCTATGTTTATTCGAAAATTAAATTTTAATTCCTCTCCGTACGTGTCCAACTTTTTAATCAAACCATATCATTTTCAGCGTATTAACGCGACGTTTTCAAAATAATAAATTCTCGCTAGCGAGCAATTTCGCCGAGCCATTTTAATAATTCCCTCAGCAGGCTTGTATAGCAGCAGCGAAAAAAAAACATTGATACATCATTTAAAAATTTCATTTTCTAATCGAGCCGTCGCAGAGTCGCGCGCGCGAGCGCAAAAAAGGACATCCAGCGGCCCATCTCGTGATTAAAAAAATAAGAGTAGCGCACTCGGGAGAAATTAAAAAAGCCATCTCGACGCGAAGAAGACATCCCTCGCGCGCTCACTTTCGCGTAGGGCTACATCAAATTTCAATTTCGTTCTCCAAGAGAATCATGCTAACCTCTTCGTGTCCTCAATTCTCGTGAAAGCTCGTCGCGATCGCATATGGCGTCGCGCGCGAGCTTTGATGGTTGAAATAAAAAAAAAAAAAAAAAACGCGAACGAGAGGCTTCTCTTTGCCGAAGTGCGGGGAGAAAGAGAGTTTCAAAATAATGTTCGGGCGGGAAGCCGTGTGTATACACTGTGAGCTATATAGCTGCGCAGTGAAAAAGTGCTCACTTTGCCGGTGCAGCTCTCACGCGCGCTCGCCCGGGATTCGTTTGTAAACCAGGCTTGAATTTGTGTAGTTTCGAGAGGGAGAGCTGCATTTTGTTTTACTTTGAAGTTTTAAGTATAATCCTTCAATGATTTTTTTTTTCGCTCGAATTTCACTGTGAATTTATGAAATTTTATATATAAATAGCTTTGTGGATTACACGAATAATAGCCATCGTTTGCAGAGCGTGATGAATAAATTTTGTTTCTGTCGGAATTTATTTTCTTCATTAAAAGCTTCATGTGTACTGTTACTTGAATCTTGTTATTCAAAATGCGATAATACAATAATCTCAGTTTCCAAAGCATTACTTTTATCAATGATAATTTTAAAACAAAAACCATTTATGACGAATGAATTTAACGACTTGGCAGTGATTCGAGCAAACCAAAAAGTAATTTTCTTCTCAATATCTTTTAACTCTATAAAACACTCCACAGAATCATGTTTTCGTTACACTGCGCAGCTGTATAGCGGAGGGCAAGCGGTACAGGTGCGGACAAAGGTGGGCGAGCCATAGCTTTGGCAGCGACGTCTCGCCTCTACATCTGACGTCATTTACTCACGGTTTGCTTGGGCGCGTGGTCCCCGTGATCGCCGGGAACACCAGGTGGTCCCGGATTTTCCCTGGCCGCTTTCATGCTTTCCGCTATCTTCGCGAAGCGGTTCTTCCTCATCTGAATCCTTTTTGCCATGTAGCCGACCGTTGCATACTCTGAAAGTCAAGAATTATTATAGTCATAGTTTAATACCTATTTTAGTGGTTGTTACATACGTTCAGTAGGACTAGTTGAAGGCTCCAAATTTTACAGATTTATAGTATTTTTTAATCATTTACTTATCGCAGTCTCTCTAATCGAAACGCATTAACTATTTCCACGTAAATTATACACGCACGAAAATCGGACTGAATGTTTCACTCTCGCAGCGATAAATATCCCTTATATTTTTCGCTGTGTCTAATTAACTTAATTCGCAATTTGCATCGGAGAGTATTATACACGGCATGTATATAGGCACATATCCTCGCGAATAAAACTAAATCAATCATTTATACGTAACGCCCGGTGTGTGCGTTAACAAATTTATCGCTCGCTCGCGCGCAAGCTCTGTCATGTCGCAAATTGTTTCGGTTTATTGATGACGTTAATGTAGGAGCTTAGCTTAATACGCACACGGGACCCTGTATATATCTATACGTAATATACATATACGTGTGCATATATAGTCGATATGAATAAAGCAATATTTACTCGCTAATATTGTTTGCCCGCACAGGCTGCTGTCACACACTGGGTCAAAGAGATGTAAATTGCGCGTCGCGTCATCGAAAATTCAAGATACATCCGCGAGCGCTATATAAAAAAAAAATAAAAACGACTATATACATCCCCGTTTATCAAACGCAAGTATACATAGGTATAATAATCGAGGCGACACTCAAGCACGTGGGACGCGTAATCCCCCGAACCTTTGGAAAAATGTACACGTCTATGAAAATTCGCGCGCTGGGAGCTTTAAAAGGCCAAAGCATCGAACAAATGAGTTTTCCAATTGGATCGAGCGGGCGCTTACGCTAGGAATGAGCGAACGCGGCCGAACTTTGTGTAATCCACTTATATACGGCGTGCCGTGTAGCTTGTGAAAAAATTAATAGGCATTGTTGTTTCGTATATAGGTGTATATGTGGGTGAGCGCGAAAATTCGCTCTAAATGTAAAACAAATCATCGAACGTGTGTTATACGCTGACGTTTGTTCCGGTGCTAGGATAGTGGGTGGATTGTAGTTCGTCGGTGTGACAAATTTAAAAAAATCGGATTTGCATGGACGAAGCTTTTTTGCGATTAAAGCGAGCCGATGAATTCTATTTCCGCGCGCGATGATGAATTCATTTGAAATGTGTTTTACGAGGAATCGCGACGAGTTTATGGGATGGCTCTTTAACTTTTTTTTTGTTGCATCGTTTATGAATTGATTCATTTTGCGTTCTGCTTACATTTATTGTGTATATTGTATCGGCTTGTCGAGCGGTATCGCGATTGAAGGGTCGAAGAAATCAAGAGAAAGGTAGAAAATTCTTGAAAAATTTTCTTTAATTCGTAAACTAAGTCTAAAACGTAAATGAGTAGTCGAAGTACAAAGTACGAGTCTGCAGTGTTACTCTTGCGATGGTCACCCTACGAAGCCTGCATTAGATTTACCAAAATATAATTTGCATATTCATTTTGCAGTTATAGTATGAGCGGCCGAAGAAAAGACAATTTTGGTATAGGTGACAAACAGCTATATATATACACTAGGCTCGCCGAGTGCCATAAGGGAAATAGGAAAGTGCCTATGCGCCATCAGAGAGTTTAAACGGTGGGGGAAGGGCCAGTCCAAAACTACTTATGTTTCAATGTATTGCGATGCTCACACATGTAAAAGTTGAAATATGGACTAGTAACAATATTTGATAACACTTTTTAGTGGTATTATCGTACACGGAAAAAAATGGTTGGTAACAGTAACAAAGCACTTGGAAAAATACGCACCGACTATATTTTTGGTTATCCCTACAAAGTACATGGTAAATATTACCAAGAAAGTAGTTAACTTACCAATCTGTTTATTATACTTATCAAGTATTTTGTAAGGATAACCAAAAATATAGTTGGTGCGTATTTTTCCAAGTGCTTTGCTACTGTTACCAACCATTTTTTCAATATTCGCTTTTTGAGATAGTAATTGATGCATTCATAGAGATCGAGCGTGAAAACCAACAGCCAATCAGAGAAAGTAGAATGATTACCATGCCGGTTTTAGAGTGCTCAATGAATTTGTCATTGAGTTTGAAGCATTTCAAATTATTCGATGTTTTTTAATCTGTTCACACAGTGCGATTTTTTATATAATTGATTGTTATATAAAGCATAATCTACTGATTTATGCAACTTCAATAATGACAGACAAGTAAATAATTAATTATCGTGAAAATTCAATGTTCAAGAACTGATTAATAGAAATGTACAGTATAAAATATGCACGTGAAAAATTGATTATCTATATAAATATTATTTAATACCAGACTGATAAGAAAACTGTATAGGTAAACTTGATTCGTATTATAAGAGCGGAGATTTGAAGCGACAATGTATATCGCAAAATCAGAGCAACTTATGAAATACAAACAAGTAAAAAATTTGTTCTAAAAACCTCAGCGCAATCATCATTAATGACTATAGCCGAAATCCTCTCTGCAGTTAGAGAGAGAGAGAGTATTTCACGACAACATCCGTCTCACGAATTAAGCCGAAGGACAACATGGACAGACAGACGGACAGCCGGACGGACAAGCGTATAGCTATGAAGCAGTATACATATATATCGTTGCTCCGAATTCCAAATACCCTGGCGCATGCTCGCGTCTAAACGAGGCGACTTTTATAAACTGCAGCCAGCAAAAAGCTCGCTACTTGCGCGCAAAAAAAGAGGAATAAACGGTTGACGTCGTGACGCGCTAAAACGAAGAAAAATTTTAATCTCCCCGCGGGCGAAGTTTGCGAAAGAAAGGCGGAGGGGTATATCTGAAAAACAGACACAACAGAGAGAGCTGAGGCTACTGCTTTCTCTCTCTCTCTCTCTCTCGCTCTGAAATTTACGGTAGCGGAGATTCGATCTTTAGAGAGAGAGGCCGAAACCTCAAGAAAGTTTAATACGACTCGAGTGTTCCGGTTCGATTGCGAATATCTCGCTGCTCTCTCGGTCCGAAGTTGGATAAAGTTCGCCGCGGCTGCCAAATTGTTGCCGGGCATTATCCATCGACCGCGAGGAGCTTCTTCGCTCGAACCGAAGCGAAACGACGACGACGACGTCGTCTTCTCTCCTATTCCTATCTTTCCATTTCACCTCGCTTTATACTTTTTACTCGCGTCTCTCTCTCTCACTCTCGTCTGTTTCTTTTTCGTCATTAGGTCTCTTTCCGGGAAGAGAAAGAGAGCTATTGGATTCTTTACTCTTGGGGTTGAGTGAATCTTTAGCCCGTCGAAGGACTATTGATGAATTGTTCTGTGGTCTGTGCGGTGGATTCGAATAAATGCGCGCGATTAGAGGTGATGAAGTTTTGAGTGAGTGCTTCTAGAGGCTTACATTTATGCAAAGATATCTAACTAGTTAGTCATTTGTTTTACGATGATGTATCAATTTTAATTTGAAAAATTATAATGGTGTATTGATTTCTCGTTGTTATGCAATACATCTTCGATCGTTTTTGTAAATAATTAGCTGGAATTGAATTGTACAACCAATATAGAAATGGTTTTTCTTGTCGGCAACCAGGCTCGTAAAAAGTTTAAGTATCAAAGTGTTTATATGCGGTGGGGGAAGGACCAGTCCAAAACGGCTTTGTTTTTGACGAGTGTACCGCGGACTAATACGCACAAATCGAAATTAAGTTTAATGAAAATTTTATTAGTCGCCCAAGCTTAAACTGTTAATTCTAAAAAGTAATTTCTGAACGTTCCGAAATGTAATAACGAAATACGCTCACAGCAGTCTAATAAGAAATTATATAATAACGCAATGTCAAAATAATAGACGAATTTAAGAGTATAACGTCAAAAGTACGTCAAATTAAAAGGTTTCCTCCCCAGTATATACATTAGCCTAAACCAACCGTAACAGCTAAAACACAACGACACTCCAGCAGCGAAAATATTTTCCTTCCATCCATCCATCCACTCTCCACTTCACCCAGACACACACACACACACACACATACAACCCATCCACTTCCATCAAGCTAAAGGCACATCGAACTCATTAGGATAACACCTTGAGTGCGCGCGGCAACTATTCGCAAACTAGCTCGGCGAATTGGCTGGATTGGAAACCGCAGTGAGAGACTCTCGGCGCGTATAGCGCATTCCGCACGTCGGTTTCGATCAAAGTTTCCCCAGCGCGCACGCCTAGGCTCTTTTTGTCTCGAAGGAAGCGCTCCTGCTGCTCTCATTTGGCCGCGGCGACTAATGGCCCCCCGCCGATATTACGTTTTCGAGGAGGAGCTGTAGATCGAGATGTAGGTCAGAGAGTAAGTGCACACAGGGACGAGCGTGTGTTCTCTCTCTATCTTTTGGAGATGAAATTTTTGGCGGCACTGCGAGGATGTTGGCGGAATGTTGATTTCGGTGGGGTTATTTATGGCTCCGGATGAAGGGGACGTTTGTCATTGCATATTATCGCGGCTGTGCTTGTTAATTTATGATTTTAATCTTTTGTAGCGAAGAACTATATTCCTATATATCTGTAGTATCGATTTTAGATTTACATCTGTATTTTTTTAGACACTCATGATGGGAATAATAATATTGGAATTGTAGATGTGTAATACCTATACTGAATACGCATTGAAATCAGTCTACATCTATTTTCAGAATGATTTATGCGAGCATCACTTTTACAACCGGAATAACGACGGCGCAAAAAATAAACTTTTTAATATAATCTGTCCTCATATATACAAGCATGACGAAGAGCCGTTATAATGCAAATCAAAGCGATATGTATAAATAACCGGAAAAAATTCACTCATTTCCGTCATACTTATTGATAACCGCTACTACAGAGCAAAAGTATATCTTCATCCTCGCACGCGATACCTTCATTCCTCCCAAATCCGCACACCATTCATCACATCGTTGAGCTTGCGCGAAGACAGGGCGATAAATAATACGACGACGTTTCAGCGCTTCTCTTCCGGATCAAAATCTATCTCTCTCTCTCTCTCTCTAGCTTCCGCGCTAATTGTTTATGTAACGAAACACTACAAGCTTTCGTCTTTAGTATTCCAACTGCTGCTGCAGAGCAGCGACACGCCCATGATTCTCTCTCTCGGACTTGCTTCATTGATTGTTTGTGTGCCGGTTCGTATATATATATAACGAGTGTTTGGTATTGACGTAGGTTTCTGATTTACCGACTTGTCCCGGCTGAGTTTGACATGGTTTGTATTTGGAAACTTCCGCGGTAATCCGATTATTCGATTTTACGTATACGTAATGATTAGTACATAAAGTAGTCGTTTATATTTTTTCAAACTTTGTATAGATATAAGTATATAATGTATGAATTTTTGAAGAATCTAGCATCATATATACGTGTGTATTCAACGGCCTTGTCCCATCGCTGCACTAATTCTCGCGACGACGACGTGACGTCGTATATATTACTCTCCTGCGGTCGACTGCTCCGGAATCCACTTTGTTTCGACGTCACGACAAGAGGAAAGACGCGAGTGAGAGAGAGGGAGGAAAGGGAGATAAATCGGTGGATTGATGCTGTGGTCGGATAAATAAATAGATGTGCAACGAACGACAAGCCGAATGATAAGTTGAGAGAAACGCCGGTGTAAGCAATGATTTCCTTGTCGTCGAGTTGTACCGACGATCCTATGAGTTATTGCCTTAGCAAAATTTTCTTATTTTATACTTTTTTTTTCTCTTCGTTGAATATATATAACCTACGTTCATAACATCAGCCTCGTCGAACCTACACACTTTGACATAATTAGGTTACACACAATATCGAAGATATAGACTCTTCAGTTCCCTCTTCAACAAAACCTCAACTTATACTTAAATGTACTGTATGTCACATCTGCATTATAATCCACCTACGAAGTTATATATAAGACGAAGCTCCAGCACTACATCTTCGATACCCATTGTGAGCCATCCCTCAAGCTATACTCCATATATATACATATATACACTACCGTCTCGCTTCGTGTCGAGTGATTTCACTCAAGGACGATTAATTTAATCTTGACGCTCTCTCGCGTGTATGTGTGTCGGGAGCTGGTACACGGGGGCATATATGAGGCGACTAATTACCGCTGGAGGCTGCAGCGAGCAATTTCGAGAATTTAGCCGGTATAGCGAGAGAGAGAGTGCGCGCGAGTGGGGCGATGATCCGTGAAATCGCGCCGCGCTCCACCAGGGTGCGGATAGTTTCTTTGGAAATTCGTTAATTGGAATCGGCTCGTTTATGAGCGCGTCGAAGCTTGAGTGATTTAAGCGACGACCTCCACTGCAGGATGAGGCTTTGGAATTTCGATTTAGCTGTATATAGCTATTATAGGAAAATTGTATTTTTTTTAAAATAAAATTGTATTGTCTGATGGTGCGAATAAACAACGTTAAAGTTCACGCTGTGTTATTATGGATAATCTAGTCGGTCATTATCCAATGAAAAGCTAACACACAGCATCAGCGAGAGCGTGAAAACAAATTAAGAGCTTTGTTATTGAAACGTTTTGCTTCAATCAATTGCTCTATACTCGGCTTGAAAATGGCTCAATTTGAGTATAGCAAACCAGAAGAAGACGTGTGCGGTATAAAAGGGATAATCGCTGAGGTCGCCGTCGTTGTTGTATATATATACTGCACACGAGAGAGTGAGTGAGTGAGAAAGACGATTGTAGAATAGAGAGCTGCGCACGACTAGTACGTTGACCTAGAGGAAGTGGCGCGCGATACAATTTCCTCTGGCATCAGTCGTTCGCTGCTCTTCGTTCAGTACACAGCTTCACGGGGTACCCTTTCAAGCAGTTGGAGCTTTCAAGATATACTGACCATATTCAATCAGGCTTTATACTCGTTGGATTCCGGAGAATATAAGGTATTGTGTCCGTGAGTTGTACGAAATAATATCGGAAGTTGAGCATTTTAGAGACTTATCTATATTATTATATACAGAGAGAGAGATGAGGACGGTATCGGTGATGATGCCGTTGGCTCGTTTGCTGCTTGTTTTCATACTCGGATTTGCTTTGGTCAGTGCTAATGACAAGCGGGGAAAGGAGTTGATTCTGAAGAACTGCCACTGCACTTGCTTCGACGAGGATATCCCGCATCCGGACGTTTGTAACGGTATAGATAATATTTACTTTTCATCTTTTCTTCTTCAGTTCAAAATTCCTAGTCTCATCATCACACAAACGTCCTAATTCCAGCAACAACACCGGGTGCTTGCAACGCCTACGTCGACGCCGAGGTCGTCTTCGTCAGTCGTTCCGAGTGGCATGCACGACCTCCAATAAAGCCTCTCCTGGACTTGGAAACAACTCCAGCACCTTACGTCGTCATCAGCCACACAGCGACCAAGAGCTGTTTCACCAAGGTCCAGTGTCTGCCACATATTCGTTCGATTCAAGCCTTCCATATCGAGTCTCATGGTTGGTTGGACATCGGTTACAACTTCCTGGTTGGAGGTGATGGCCTTGTCTACATTGGCCGTGGTTGGGACAAACAGGGCGCCTATACTCACAAGTATCATCAGAACAGTATCGAGATCTCGTTCATCGGGACATTCAGGGAGGAGACACCTTCGGCTGCTCAGATAGCCACGACGAAGAAACTTTTGCAGATTGGCTTGAGGGAGAACAAACTGGCCAAGGATTACAAGTTACTCGAACATAAACAGGTCGGAGTACCGCATACTCAGAGACCTGGGGATCATTTGTACGATATTATTAAGACGTGGGAACATTGGGATCCTAGTCATTAAGGGGTGTTGTTTTTTATAGTCGTACGAATGGTAACCGTAAACTGCCATATTATACTGAGATTCTTCGTTGCTTGCTATGATTGCATTTTGAATTCGGAACGTCGATAACGATAACTGCCAGATTTGTGATGGTCTTGATTTATGTATTATGAGAAGCGTCGACCAGAGTAATTTTTGTCTTGACGTTGAGACAGACATATTTTGTGATGTATTTTAACGCATCATGTGAATTAAAATTGATTAATTGTTGCTATAAAACTTTGTCATCGGCTCTTGGAAATCGTAATGATTTGAAAATACTTGAATTATTCATGCTGGGCCTTAATTTTGGTCTGTGTTTTGTGATGTTGTATTTATTTCTAATATAAGAGCGCGATGGAATTTGTCTTCGAGTTAATTTGGTAAACGTAATTATATATAGCCACATAAGTATATACATGTATCAAACTTTTAGGTACATCTTACGTAAAATACAACGTGTATTAAAGTTTTAAACTATTCCAGTAACATCATCATCATTTCCTCAAACGCATCCACAGACTTGTTAACTTGGACCCTTCAAGAAAACGACTTCCTGAATATACAATTTATATAATTTCTTCATTAAAAGGCAAAATTTATCACTCTTTTCCAACTTGTTACAGGGAAAATTCGCCTCCTAAATTAAGTGCTTTACGCGCTTAATACAACATTTCGCAGGATATAATATATACAGACTATTTTTTATACCTCAATATCTCGCGCTTTACAACGAACCGACAACATTAGCATACGAAATTTCCACTCTTACGTGTTAAAAACTATGAAATTTCAGTACACACAACGCCGCAAGCGGATAAAAATCTTACAAGACCTCGTCGCCTCGGCGAAACAATTTTCTCGCTCGTGAGCTAAAATTTTTTTTCCACACACGTAAGGTATAGGTAGTAGTATATAAGTTCGAGGCCGTCCAATTTCCACACACGAAACCGCACTCTTCTCGAGGTCTCGTGAATATTTCCTCCTCTCGATATATCCATCGAAGAAAAAAAAGAGAAAGAAAAAAGAAAAAAAAAACAAACACCGCCGTCATAGTTCGTCCATATACTCCATCAAGCTCACGCAAG
This sequence comes from Cecidostiba fungosa, assembly GCA_900474305.1. NCBI lineage: Eukaryota > Metazoa > Arthropoda > Insecta > Hymenoptera > Pteromalidae > Cecidostiba > Cecidostiba fungosa. Next base: position 685 of record UCOJ01000845.1, on the reverse strand, counting down.
CTCCTGTCTCCGCGCAATAAAGCATTTCGCGCGGGAAAATTTGAATTTATTGTTACGCGCGCGGGCTCGTGATGGGTGATAAACAACGTATAAAAATAGTCATTTTTTCGCGAATAATTTCTAATTTATTCTCCAAGGCTATAGCCCGGTGTTCTATAAATTCTTATCAAGGTCGGTTCGATCGGCCTCTTTCTCTGTCTCTCTAGCTGATGCCGCGCAAAGAAAAGCCGCTCTTTCTCTCTCTCTCTCGCGCGCGCGATATGAAAAGTCTATTTCAGGTGCGCGCGACGGTTAACTCGATAATAAAGATGTCGCCCGGATATCTGTCGCTACAAGCTGCTCTCGATCTACGTGTATGTGTATGTGTGCTATATAGGTATATATGCATATGTGTGCTGCGACGGATTTTTCACGGCCGACCGATCGCCGCAAATAACCGCACGTCCCCTATACTAGCTATAGACCTCTTGCATCCAATTCTCTCGTCGTGTCGGGCTGCACTTTCTTCTTTCGCCGCGATCCCGACCTCTTTTATTATTATCGTGGAGAGTTATGTTGTACAGGCTAGTGTGAGTCTTTGGGTTCATAAATTTTTATGCGGTTCTTCTTTAAGGGGGTCCGAAAGTCAATTAAAAATTCAAATTTCGCGCCACAAAATAGCAGACGAAAAAACAATTAATTTACT